>JASFDA010000194.1:2410-18123 GCA_036936965.1 Cystoderma amianthinum
ATTCAGAAGTCAGCGGCTCTAGTGCCTCTGAGGCTTGTTTTTGGAGAAGATGCATACTGATGGCAGTGATGCATATCAACCGAAGTGTCACTGACATAACGCTACGTGACGTTACACCTACATCGTCATACAATTTCTATGACATCACTGACGCCAAATTGAAAGTATCCAACTATATAAGAGTGGCCGCCAACCAAATAATGGGAGCAAATTTCTCTTCTACCCATATCACAACCTCGAACTCAAAATCTTATTATGTCCTCCTACAACGCCAGCGTTGACCCGGCAAGGGGCGCGCCTCTTCCCACACCTACGGCCACACAACAACCAGCTTCAGAATGGGCTTCATCAACTCTTTCCGCACTCGATCCAGAGACAGTGACTAACGACAGGCAGGAACCACATAAATACACTGCTCCAGACTTCGGCACTACAAGTATGTCACAGTCTAACTCTAAATCAACGGAAGGACAAATGTCTACTGCTACTACTCCGGGATTCGAAGTCCCAGGTGCATTTCCGCGTCATGCGCAACCAAATTTGGTGGCGTCTGGAAATGGGGAGACTATGCAGGAACGAGCGGCGGGAATTGTAGACGCCGCAAAAGAATATGTTCCAGGCCAGAAGGACGTCATGAAGGCCTTGGAAAGCGCTGGCCAGATGGTAGGTGGATACATACCTGCCAGCGTCGAGAACTATCTTCCAGAGAGCGTGAAGGCCTATTTTCGTTAGTCTCCCATTCTTCTATGTCTTGCTGTGGTTGTTCGATAGCTGATGAGCTTAATCTTTCGTTCTTGTAGCCCAAACTAACGGCACTCAAGAGAATCGCAGTCTTCCCAGTCAAGAAACGTCACCAAATGAGCACCCTTCATCACGTGGGGGCGTCGGAGTCCTTCCTGGCGGGCCAAGCGAAACTAGTGTCGCTAAGTTACCTGAGGAACGACTCCAAGAAGAGGCAGATAGGGACCGGAATTCTGACTTAACTGGAGGTAATTGTAAGTTCATATCTGATTTGATTTATCTTGCATTCTTTCTACGCTTGAGGAGAATGGACGACTCTATTTACCCACATTCCTTCGAAATAAAATTCCCTTTAAAGCGAGTCATTCTGACATATATCTAGATCATGGAACCCAGGACGCACACACTTCTGGTGCCAACGATGGCGCCGCTAATACCGCTGCAGCTCGAGAAATCGGTGCGTAAGTGTGAGTTTGCCGCAGAATAAACGCGCTAACGATTCAGATATGCAGAAAATTCAGGAGTAAATTCTTCAAATAACACGTCCAACGTTAACCCCAAAGTGGTTGGTGCCGATCTTTTCCCTGGTCCAAGGGGCTCCCGGAACGAGTGGAATTCATTAAATCAAGCGCCTTCGGGTGCTCCAAGTTCCGGTGGAAGTACTCGGTCATTATACGGGAGTTCAGCTGGCCCCAGGACTGATGACGAACTTGATGTCAGTATAAAATCTCCTGATAAGATATTATGAAAGTGAATATTTCTTCACAGAAACCTACGAAGACGGAGAAACCAGCTTCTGCTAACCAGGTAAGACGTTGTACACATCGCGAGAATACTTTTCATAAATGCCTCATTGTTAAAAGCAACTGAACACGCAAGCTCGCACACACCCACTCGGCCACGATAACGCGAAATGGGGAGATGTACCCCTCGGCGAGGGGTACCAAAAGAGGTTGGATGAGAACGAAGAGATGAACGTCGGCGACATGAACAAACGTAGTTTCGCTGGACGTGGATCCAAGATTGATAATGCCGGAAATAAACCAGGTATAGCAGCAATTGATTCGGATCGCGCAACAACTGGGCACGGCGGTACGATGGGAAGCGTCTCAGGTGGTGCCAATGCCGGAAACACGATCGGTAGCGCATCCGAACGTCCGAACGACCAAGATGTTTTAGGGAGCGATTCGAAGACTAGCGAGACGAGCGACGCATCCGGTTCTGCTCTGAAGAAAGGACCATCACCTGTGGGGTCCAAAACTTCTGACACTTCGAAGAAACCTAAATTTATGGACAAGATTAAGGGCGAGGTCAAAGTTCTTAGTGGGAAATTGGGTCACAATGACGAGAAGGTGGAAGAAGGAAGGCGCATGTTGGGGAAAAATTAATATGAAAAATCGAGGAACAGAAAGAGATAATCACGTTTTACTTGTCGAACATTTGTATTTTACTTTGGAATAGCTTGGAATTGTAAATCTTAGCCTGGCATTTTTCGATTTGAATTTGATGGGATTTTGGTTGTTTACTTGTAATTGTGCTTGTTGTGTAAGAGCTTGTCATGGACTGAGAATTAAATTGGTTAAGTTAGTGTTTCATTTCTACTGACATTGTTGTGAAGGATGGCGCCGGGCATGCGTCACAATTGGATCTCGAACGAATCGGCTCTAATTATACAAATGTTTTGCTCCACACCTTGCGTCGTTGTCTTATGTGGTTGTATGACCAACTACATAAGGAAAGTTTTTGACTTCTTTGCTTCTATGAAATTCCTCAATACGAACAGCATAACGAGATTCGTGAAATTTAATTCATTCCTGTGTCGACTCTATTACCACAAGTATGTTACCGAATGCTAATGTTATTTCGCGCAATGACAAGGATCAGACACAAGCTTCTCCTGCCCATTCTAGAATGAACTCGATTTCGAAGAAAAGACGTACTTCATTCGCTGTCCCAGAGGAAGCTGGACAGCGCAGCACGGCCAAGCATCACTCATGGGGATCCTCCTTTCATAATTCTGAAGAACCTTTGAACGAGCATCTGTTGGAAGAACCCGTCAGTAACCAGAGTTGCGATAATTCTGATGAAGCGCAAGATCTGTACCAGTCGATTCCAGGAGCGTTCCCTGAAGAAACAAAACATCCTTTCTCTCTATCTAGCGTGTCGACAGAGTGCCCAACGACGGAGAAATCTCAGGGTGGGTAACAACATATTTCTCCACGCGACAGGATGTACTTAAACCAGCTCAGGTCGATCGAACTCTAAGCAGCCAGTCGTGCTACCCGGTGGCCTATCGACTGGAAGTAGGCAAGGACGCAATCCATTCTTCACACCTGATTCTCCCGGTATTGCACGCGTTCCGACAGGACGCGCAAACCGGTCTAACACTTTTGGCCCTTGCTTGAACGTGTCCTCAAATGAGGCTAATATAACTTCCGGTATTCGATTTTTTTCAAGGATCACATTACTATTCACAACTATTCTTAGATCTCAAAGCGCCAGGGTTAGCCGGTCGATTTGAAGGCCTTCAATTACGGTCCACAGAGGTAGGATTATATCACGCTGTAGATGGTCACTCAGTAGTAAAAAAAAAAGCCGCCCGGATCGAATTTATCGTCTCAAACGAGGCCTATTGATACCAGCGTTGCTCATTTGTCATCTAGTGGCACGCCCAACCACCTTGACTACACTGGAGCGAAACGAGATCGAATAAGCCAAGATAAATTATCCAACCCGAAAGCTACTTATGAGTCTCCCAGAAAATCTCTTTATGCTGCGGATAGCTCCGCACCCGATGTCGCGCCTGGCGGGCCGGTATCCTTGTCACAACTCACGCGAAAAACTCACTTCCGCCCAGGGTTAAGGCAGGAGAAGACCACGATATTCAATGCGGATGAGAAGGCTAGATTGCGGGCCGAGGATGCTAGAGCTTTGGAACAGGTTGACCAGGCGACTTCCAATGAGCCTGAGAAGACCACTGGAGGTAGCACGCAAGGTTCGTCACAGAAGAATTTGGAATACAAGCCGACGGGGTTGAAGCGCTCTCACAACCAAGGAGACCAGGAGGCCGAATATCGTGCGCAGCAACGTGAGAAGGATACACGTGAGGACATGGAAAACACCAAGCGCGCCCCGCAGAAAGTGACCAACACGAACCCGAGAGTACCTTTGTCAAATGGTGAGCATCGTAGAGTAGCTGAGACGGCCGGCTTCAGGAAGCCGTTAAAGCACATTTGTTACCTGGTGCTGAGAATAATCTGTAGAGCAGAAAGCCGCTGGAGTATTTCACAACACGGAGAAAGTATCTGGTGAGGTTGATCCCCCGTATTCTTTAGGGGCCTATGTTGGTACGGTAGTTTTTTTTCCCGTACAAAACAATGCTTACTGTGCGGCTAGGGGCAAAACAGGTCGAGGGGGAATTCCGACCAGGTTACCAAGGTACCGATCGTTCCTCCATACTACACTCCTCAAACGACACAACTCAATCAAAGTTGGGTCATGAGCTCGATTCTCGGCAAGGTGACCTCCAACGTATAGAGCATCCGTTTCAAAGTGACTTGCTCTCCGTAGCGGACAAGACATCCAGCCAACAGAGATATGGTAAGCCACAAACTGTTGGCGCGCCTTTGAGGGCCGAGTATTTTAGATCACCCTTCTCTGAGATTGATGAGGAAACTGAGCGGCTCTTCCAGGAGGAAGGGTATCTAGCTTCTGTTGTTAGCGACCATAAGGATAATAACGAAACACCTATCGATGGTGCATCTATGGAGGCGATATTTTCCCGAGAGACGGGGCCAGGAATTCTTCCTGGATATCCATCCGAAGAAGCCATGAATTACTTGATAGCAGAACGCCTCTACGATGATCATATTAGAGCCACTGGAAATCGAATTGGTTCGTCATTACCGTGTGTCGCTTATTACGATGACTGATGCTCGTCAACAGATCAGAGGACTGGTCCTTCGTACTGGAAAAGTGCGAATCAATCTGAGATGCATCTACCACATTGGAACCTAAACGCCTGCACGCATGGGTCTGTCAACGACCAAGATTCGCGAGATGGTGATACCTCTGGGAGCTCGGTGTACACCGGGAACTGCTTGCCTTCGAACAACGCTACATATACAGAAGAGCCGGGCCGCGAAAGGGAAACTACGATTGCTCAAAGTACGTATATCGGTTGTGGCTCTGGACAAGGTTTCAGCATCATGGACTTGGGAGCCCCTATAAGTAGCGGATAAGTACGAGTAAGCCGCTAGCGTAATCATATCATGTTGTAACTCGATCCTCGCTCAGGAATCGATAAATATTGATGAATTATGAACGAGCCAAAAACTAACTGCAGGTGATGAATCCCGCCATTTTTGTGTCCTAGACTACAGTTAATATTGTATCGTACCAATTTTACCAGTGCTCCGAGTCAACGCATATCATTGGTTTATATATTTCGTGTAACTAAATTGATACCCTAAACTGATTGCCATTAGGCAATATCAGATCGTGAACTCGTAATTCGTTGCCGAAGGACCGGAGTCTTATCTTCCTCGGAATAAATGAAAGAAAACCATTTAGAGGAGCTTGTAGTCCAATTGCAACTTGATATATTCAATCAGTATCTGTTAAGTTGGTGGTGCAAATAGCTGTAATTTAGGCCGGAGTTGTTCCGACCTAAATCCTTGCCCAATCAAACATTTTGCATGGCCAAGCTTGAGGGCTTCTCAGACGATGTCGAATGGTGAATGATTTTCTGCTCGTTTTCTCTTCGAATCTTTTTGAAGGCCAATTCCCGGGCTTCTACTTCCCGCAATAGTTTCTCCGGACTTTTTTTCACCTTGTATGATAAATATAGATCAAAATTTTGTGGCAAGGATGAAGACTGGATCAAGTTGACCAGCGGAGGCCACAAGACGATACAACACCCCTCCATCAGGCTCCAGTTCCTCGTTCCTCGTAGATATCTTTATCTTCATTCCGCAGCAGCAGTCTATTTAGCATTATCAGCTTTTGGCTGTCGATAAAAATAGGGTAAGAGACACGCATGGCATACTTATCAAGGGCTATTATTCCTCGCCTATTCCGCATTCGGACCGCTTGTCAAAAGATTGGGGGCTCTCATGAGCTCTCGTGCCGCTTGAGTCAAAATCTATTTATGAGCTTGACATTGTACTAGGCTACGGAAGAACCCTTCTGGATGCATGAAGTGCGAGAAAGAGACCCTCTATATTTCTCCGTGGCGTGGGGGTAGGGAAACTTTACCCGACTACTTAACCGATGAAAAAATTATTGCAAAGATCAAGATTTGATTCTGTCATTTGCAATAAACTCATGTACTCCATCACACTGACAATATAGTTTCATAGGATAGCTCAAGTGGCGAGAATAAGATTCTTTGACCTGGTACTCAATTTGCATAGAATATCAGCAAAAGAGCATGATTAAATTCTGAGGTTATCGTGCAATGTCTTCCGAAGGGTCCCTGCCTATTTTCATAAGTACAACATCAATTATTGTATATCAAAACAGTTCATAGAGATGGGAGGAATGCGGATGCGACCAAGCAGCCGGTTTCTCCGAGAGAAAACTGAACGCGGGAATTGGAAATGCGAGAATGAAGTTGACGAGTCCCATCACCTGGGCGTGATAGAATATGAGCGCGCTTGTGGACTTGCATGAGTATGGCTTAAGGAAGCGTTCTAGTCTCAAAAAATTTGACACAGCGAATGAGGACACGTCACTTACCTTCAAATTATAGTACGAATGTAGGGCACTGCATCACACACACACACACTTTCATAAATTCGAATGTATGTGGTGTCGAGATAGTGTGAGCAAGAAGACGAATAAAGAAATCAAATAGGGGCCTGTGAAGAAAGGGTAGGGAACCAAGACGATGGTTATTGATCATCATCATTATCCAGCTCATGATCTCCTTCATTTCCGCCCCTAGACCCTTCCATATCCTCTGAAAAGTTGTCATGAATGTTCCAGAGATCGTTACCCAATTCTTTCAGTTCATCGATATCGAGGCCTACATTAGTAACTGCTGAGCTTCGCCGCTGAATACACCTCTGGACAAAGAGGGCTTGATCTCTGAATAGCTGCGCCATTCCGCTAGTGACAGAGACGGAGGAGAACACCTCCACAGTTGCGTTATCGCTAGAAGCAGGCCGATCGTAAGGGCCAGACGCGCTGTCAACAGGGGATCCAAAAAGAGAGGGAAACGATGTGGGAAGGGGATAAGCGGGGGCATGGACTCTGTAAATGTGCGTGAAAGGGAAGCCCAATTTAGACGGAACCCGTAATGCCAAACATAAACTACATCACCTTGAAAAGAGTATATCTTCGAGGTTTGAAGAGGTCGCACGCCATTTATCGTACGCAGCAGTTTGCGGGGGGTGAAACCCTCTTGTCACGTCCCTCCGAGAATACGGCCGTAAATTCTATTGAAGTTAGACGAGCACCACAGAAATTTTGTCGTGCGTACATTCAAGGAATATTGTGGCGAGAAATAAGCCATACTTTTTGAAAAGTTTGGCGAGAGAGATACAGGCAACAATCCACTCAGCGAACCAAAAGGAGTAATCCCTCGCCAATTGAGCTGTGCAGAAATGCTTGCTACAGTATCCTCTGTTGTTTTTAGGCTTGAAGAAGTAGAAATTTAAGGACGTGGGGTAAATATATGTAAATAAAAATCCGACCGTAATGGCAACGTTGCATTTTCGATATGAGTAGATAAGACGGCCGATTGATGATATCGACTTCGGGGCTACATTTCCTTTTAAGCGTTATGTAGATGTTGGGATGACACAGCCTACATTGTAATTGTGTGGCCAGGCCGTGCTCGGCCATCTGGACGGCGTTTCTATAGGAATATTCATGGAGGATAACTCGTTTAGAGCACGCAGGAAGAGTGCGTCATTGATGGCGTTCCTGCTGCCTTTGAACTGCAAATGTTTCAATTACATGACAAAGGCATAAAGAAACACTCACATCATCGATAGGGATATGTTGGGGGATTGCATCAGATAATAAGGGAAAAACTAGTGATGGTAATTTTCGAAAATCATCTCTCAATGCAGTTAAAAATGCAGACATGAAACCTCCAAAACTACATGAGTCGTTAATTACTTGAATACCCTTGTCAATTTCATCAATATTGTTGCCATCTGATTTTTGAAAAAATATTTACCTGCAGAAAATCACACTCTTCAAGGAAGAGCCTCAAAGAACCCTCCATCACATCTGTGTCCTAGGTGAATTGTTTGATTTTTTTTGTGATTACCAAATAAAATAAATTCGGCTGACTTGGTCGTATTTGGTAAAGGATTCTTGACCCTGAACCCAGTCATAATTTCCTGATTCCCATTCGGCAGGGTCTGGCAACTTTTGGATGGTTCTGGGGATGTAATAAACACGGTTATAATCGGACCAATATCTGATCTCTCCAACATCCTGGGCAGAATGTGTGGGTTTTTCCTCGACAACTCCCACAGGGTTAAGGTCGTCTGACGCTTCTTCCATATTACTTTGGTAAGAGCTCTTAGGTATAATATCCTGTCTATATTCAATAACATCACCATGCCTTGAATTTATGAGAGGTGAAACTGAATAAAAAATCGTATAGTAATGTTCGCACCACAGATGGACAGCATCTACCTCTGACGAGTGTGCCTCGTCATCGTCTGGTAGGGCATTACTCCTAGCCAAGGTTCCGAAATTAGCTGTTCCTTACATCAGGTTCGTTTCCATATTACGATGGAATGGATATACCTTTTTGGTCAAAAATGAGAAGTCGGGGGCAGAGAGTGGATTGGCCCTATCCCAATTTTGTCATGTTAATAATGTTAGGTTGCAGGATATGAGCGCACTGTCAAACTAAATCCCTCCCTGAAGGAAACGTCGTATGATGTGAGAGGCTCCTTGTGAGCCTCGTATGTGAAGTAAGCTTCCTGTGTATTCCAGAAATGTGTACCAATATAGTTGGAAAACTCTCCAGCTTGAATATAGATAATCTCCTTCATCAGGTTACTTGTCAAGTTGGATCGTCACAAATTTTATCTGTCACGTCACACTGCTGTCGGTGTTTTAATACTCAAGTAAGTACGTAAGTAGTTGCTCTGTGTATTCCCTTTGAAATCTTGGCGAAAACATAGTGCACGTAACTGGATAATACATTATCGCACTATGGCCGACTTGACCAAGTTACCACAACCTAGGTAGCCAACCACTGCCAGCCAACCCGACATTTTCACGTTATTTACGGTCCGGAGATGTTCATTACTTTTCACAGGTGACCCTGTGTAGAATCGCACCCGGAATGATGCACAGTATGGACTTGATATTGAAGGCGTGGGCAGCGCTCGACTTTTGAGTGCATGATCGATCGAGGAATCAAAATAAGCTGCGACTTCTTCACCGCTGATCAGCCGTCCGTCCTTAAACTACGCCAGCGTGTATGCAACATTAATCTGGTTGTCCCTGGCTATTTGAAATTCCGGGACAACGTCGGATTTCCATGTAGCTGGGCCACATACGAGGCAACTTTTACTCCTTAGATCTGCTCGGGTGTGGAGCTAAATTAGCCTGTCCTCAAGGAGTGCAAAGGTGCCGCGCCAAGAACAACGGACATGATCTCGAGGAATTTGTCTCGATTGCTTATATGGCATATGTCTTGGTTGATGCATCCATTTGCCGAGAAGTAAGCGATTTTCGACCGCCCTCATTACAACTTACTGTTAGGATTGAATTCGGTACTGTTTAGTGAAAAAAGACATTCAAAATAGTTCATGTATTGGATAATTTCGGATCGCATTTTGCACAAGAACAACAGATTGCTCATTAGCGTTGCTTTTGTACCCATAGATATGACAATGCAGAATAGAAGTACATAAAATTTAGAGTGCTATAATCAAAGAATAACCCGAAAACTGTCCAAAACTCGACGATCTTCTGAGGATAACGGCGCATATCCTTTTGAGTAACCGCCGCTTGAAGCCGGACTAGAGTGTAAATGGGGGAAAGGAGGCCTTCGAGGAGGCCCTAAGGTATCAATCGGAGGAAGCACAACCTTGGGTTGGCTTCCTACGGGTAATGTATGTTGATTCTGTGGGTGGTGTAAACTCGATGTCGGCAACTCTGGAATAGCAGGAGATGGAAATGCACGATATTCATATGGAGAAGGAACTGGAGATTGTGACCCATCATCGTAGAGCTCGCTTTCGTCGGAATAATATGAGAACCGATCAGCCCTTGCGCAGAGCACCTTATTGCTCAAAAAAATACCGGTTGGGACGCGAATATTCCTTAGGTACTCGTACTGCTCTATCACTGGGAGTCTAGCATAGTCAGAACCCTGAAAAAAATTCACATCATGGTGATCTGATATTAGATTTGTCTTACCGAGAAATATGCAACGACGTGCCATTTTCGGCTCTCACTTGACCCGGGGAGATTGACAGTTACGGAGTATGTCTGTTTTGTCAAACCGTTGGGTTTGGATGGTCTGTCTTTCCGCCGCACAGGTGGCGTCACGACGGCTTTGGGATCGGAAGCACGACGAGCCCTATGTAATACTTAATTTTGTGTTCAGAAGAATTGGGATTAATTTCCACCCACCTTCGCGCAGCTTTTGCGTCTCTTTCCTCTTGAGTGGTTTCAATCTTTTCCTCATAAAAAAGGTAATCCCCTCTCATTCGGCTCTGTGACCTGTGCATGCTTAGGTTGAAGTTATACTGGTTTAGAGTTAAGGAGGGTAGTACCATCTTCGCCCATCTGTCCACCGTAGTAAACCGCCGTCGTCTTGAGCTTCTTCCCATACATATACATATCCGCTGTGTAGCTCGTCTCTCTCATTCGAAAGCAGCCGCCTCTTAATCAGTGGTAATACCCCAAGTCTGACGGCTTCTAGCACAACATGCGCGTCATGCGCGTCCCTGATATCTGTTCCTGGGTAAATGATTGCTACTCGACGATCAGGGAACATACATACGAAGGGAAGGGTGAGTGACAGCACTGGATTTGGGCGGGGCGAAGGAACGAGATTGTACAAAAGACATATCAGAAAGTTGAATGATTCTTCATCTTGACGAGGCTTATATGTATCTGAACGTGGCGCTGCAGCCATGTGCATTCGGGGAGTTAACGGAGACAAATTGAAAGAACTAGACAGAATCAAAATCTTTCGATATCCAGATCCGTCAGTCGGATTTTGGCGGTGTACTTCCAGAACAGAGTATTTTAGATACTTCGTAAAAGCAACCCAGGCGAGCGGTCCGATATCCAAATCAGGCGTGGTAGCTCTTTTTTCCGGCGGTAACGCTAATTCTTCAACCGATAACCGGTTGTTTGGTCTGGTGGACGGAAAGTGATTTTGTTGGTCTTTAGTGTTATGTGGAGATTCGGAACAGCGCATTAAAGCTGAAAGATATTTGAGTATGCTATTTCCCAATACTTAGTTACTTACAGCCAAACGGTCCCAGGGAAAACCTCGGATGGCCGAGAATCCCCCTTGTCGAGCGGGAGCTAGTTTTAATAAATCGATCGATTGGAAACGACTCGGAGAATATTTAAGCTACGTACGTTGGAAACTTGGGGATTGTTGGGGATGGAGGAGCGTGGATCAATCTTGAAATTTGGTGTGATATCCTGCCTCTAGGAAAAGACGATGAAGAATAGATTAGCCACATGATGCAAGCGTCCTTGCGTTGGTTTTTTCTTTTATTGTCATGAGAATGACACAAGGATCCTAGATTTCTTAGTAGACCGCCCCAGACATTTGGGTTGGACAGAACATAACTGGTATAATTATGCGCTGTATACTTAAGCTGCCGGAGCATGACCAGGCACACTGTAAGAAGATGAAGTGCGTGAGATTTTTGAACCTTAGATGTACTATTCATGATCGCAAAAACAACAACCCTGAAGCCGCTAAGAATTTGCTGAGACCGACGGATTGGTTAAGATCACCTGTTAAAAATGACCTCATGATAGCTTCAGGAACACCTCTATTTACTCTAATTTTAAATATTCTGGCTTTTTATGCCTGATGATTTTTACTTCGGCCACTCAAGTACGCAGCTCGCGAATAATCTCAAGCCCATAGCTTACAATTCTACATCACCAGATTGCTCTGAACGGCCCAAAAGCCCTTTCAACAAACATGCACACCATTAAATTGCTGACGACCATCTTTTTTTGCCGCTCTCTAGAACACGTCTCAAAGGTAAATCGTTTTTCCGATCAATTCCTATGTCTCGAGGGTAAAGAACCCCATGGTATGGTAAAGTTTTTCTGCACGGCTTGACGTGAGAGTATCATACTCTCAGATAAGCCCTGCAAAAGATGCCCTAGATAGTGGTTATGTGGATATTGATTCAATTCAGTTTACATAATTCAATATAAACTACTAAAATCAAACATTTAGAAATTGTCGCAAAATTGTTGAAGAAGCTACCTGAAGTTAAACCACCTGTTACTCAAACCATCTACAACTGCGACACAAAACCTCACATTTTGTTGTACAATCTAGCCGCGGACTTGATGGCGTAGCGTCTAGGCAGTACAACCGCTCATGGAGTGCAGAAGTTGAGTTTATGGCGTTTCCCGAGTTGATTTGCATCAAGTTTGCGCTTCCTGTAGGCAGCACATTTGGCTTAGGAAACACAATGACAGAATTTGACCTTTGACTAAATCTATTTTTGAAATCATTTTCTATAAATAAAGTAGTCACAGTGCGGTGGTGATCTCACACAAGTAGTTATGTAGGAGTAAACGGCAGTTTAAAATTGACCCGACGCAATCCCCTTGTGGTAAAAGATGGATGTTTATTTTCAGAGATCAAACTTAAGAACAACAGGAATTGACAAGAAATGATAGGTAGCATGTGGAAAGAGAAACCGACAAGGACTTAGCACTACTTTGCTTCAATTAAAAGCACCTATTG
Organism: Cystoderma amianthinum; assembly: GCA_036936965.1. Lineage (NCBI taxonomy): Eukaryota > Fungi > Basidiomycota > Agaricomycetes > Agaricales > Squamanitaceae > Cystoderma > Cystoderma amianthinum. Next base: position 15,093 of record JASFDA010000194.1, read on the forward strand.
CGCCGTCTAAGCGTAACAGAATACGGATTTCCAAGGCATGAGCATCAGGCACAATTTCCTTCTAAAAGGATACAATAAATATTGTGAAAGATTATTTATCGAAAGGCTCACCGGACATATCTTGACGAGAAGGGTCACTAACGCGATGAATTGAGCTCGCAAGCCTAGCAAAACATCATGAACGGTGGCGATCTCCCCCAAAACACCAAAAGCTGCTTTCTTTATTTCGATGGAGGACAAAGCAGTATCGATGTTCTTCTCAAAGCCTTCGATTTCAGAAAGCATCGCTTTCCCCTCGATGAGAGAAACTGCTGAGTTTATTAACTACATTCAATGATTAGATTTTGGGTTAAAAATACTGATAAAGACACCTACAGCGGTGTCGTTAGAACATTGAGAAAAGGCATCCTTCAGGTTCCCCGACGCAACAAGCACTACCTGTTACCAAACGTGAATATCGGAATAGGAATGTAATAACACGAGTAACCTGTAGTTCGACTCGAGTTGGATTTGTATTCGACAAGTTATCCAAGGATTCGATGAGCGCAGTGGTGCACGTATCCATCCCCTTCAGGTCCTTTTCTATCTGTCCAATATTGATGTGACTATCGTGAGCTAACGAAAGGACTGCAGAGGCAAGGCCTGAGATCACGAGCAAGATGGAAATGAGACGCATTGTAATGGAGAGAGAGAGAGCTGTTTTGCTGATTTTGCAGTTTGACTCTGAATGGCTTTATAGTGAGATGTACAGCGGCGCCCTGTAAGGCATTTATGCATTTGGTGATGCATTATCTCAAGGTCTCGAAGAACGAAAGCAATGCTTCGGCGCCAGAAACAAAAAAGAGTAAATTTTTGGCCAAGGTGAGCTGCATCTTTTCTAGATCTACCTTACCTAATTGATTCAGCGATGATGCAAGGATTTGATGCCAATTTGATGCCAATACGTAGAACGTAAACTCGTGACCACTCCTTCAGATATTTATCTCTCACTGAGGGATCGGTCACCGGTCCATGTAGAACGATTTATTGAGTTTCAGAGCTTTACCCTGCTAAGATTGGTGACGTAGCTTTCCCTTGTGCTAGGCGGCGTAGAAAATGGAATGAAGTACTCAAGTTATCACTTGGCTCTGTAAACAAAATAGCCGCTTGTGAATGTGCGGGTATGTTGAGAAACCTTGATATTCAAGTTACAATGTTGAAACTTTTGACTAGGAATACATAATCGTTGATTAACATTAATTATTCATTACTTTTGGGGTGGAAGGAAGGTATGAGATAAGGTCATCAATGAAATTAGTAAGGGAATGTTTGGTGCTACAGCGAAGTTGGGTCCAATGAATCGGGTTTGAAACGCAACCTAGCAAGGAGGACCGCGTGCTTGGGTACACCATGGGAGGAAACTTTACTTGCGGACAATTGGGTATTTGAAATAGGCTCGTTGTAAGAAGGTCCATCCTGTTTTGTGTCCGTTGTAAATGTACCCCAAGGTTGACCTTGTTTCGGAGATGAGAACACATTAAAATGTACCTATAGTATAGAATTAGTATCTCGACCATAAATTGAGTTGAGTAACACACGTGTCCGTTGGGATGGTTATGGCTCACAAAGAGAGCATAATTTGACGTTTGAAGCGTGCCAACAACTAAAATAGAACAGGCTTAACGGATAATCATAAGACACGGCAATAATATTTACCAAAGAACAGGTCCTCTTTTTGGAGATGATGCTCTTGCCCATATATTTGCAAGATTCGATCCACATGGAATTTGAACCACTTCTTTGGTGCGTCCAAAGAATCGAAGTAGCAATATGTGGTTGCATCTACATGGAGGTATGCTGCTTTCTGACCGGCCTTAAGCGGAAAAGAATATCGCCGAGCGACGTTCGACCTAGACGAAGCCCCTGAGTCCCCGTACAATATTGTGCACAGAATCTTACATTGTAGAAGTACGCCCCTTATTGCGAGATGTCATCAGACCCATAAAGACATCAAGGCCTCTTTTGGCAACATTTCGTTTCTCCTGCTGCAAGCCGACTTTGACCTTTCCGTAACCATAGACAGATGGAAGATTTTCAACTCCTGGATTCGAAGACTTGTGAGGCTCTGTCGCATTGAAAAGAGTAACGAAAGATCCTTCTGGTTTGGATAGAAACCCTACAGCACCCAGCTCTACTGGCGATGGCTCCCAGAGCGGCAACGTGACTAATAGAACCCAAAATAGTAATCAGCCTCTGACAACTTGAAAGCAGTCTGAACTCACGCGAAGCATGATATTCATGGTTCAGCAAAAGTCTATACCTTCGCTCGTCTCTTGTGCTAGCGACTATCTTATCTGTTGGGGCAGGGGAGGCTGGACGGTCGGGGGGAAAGAACCAAGCATATCCGTCATTGTCAGGTGTCGACGAGGGAGAGGGCGAAAATTCATCGGTTGACTCAAGAATAGGCCGAGCTGTTATCAATGAGGTTTGGGCTGATGGAAAGTTAGACTGATGACCTGAGTTGTGTAACCAAAGGACTTCACCAGAATTCGAATGATGGGGCAAAGAAGTTGGGATCATGCTAGGGGATGATCTGGGGATAAAATCAACTGATAGCTCTGGAAGCCCTTTGACATTTGGCGTGCTGGCATCTTGGCCACAAATTTTACGTATCTCCCTGATATCTTTGACGATTTGTGAGAAAGGAGGCCGAACAGAAGGATTTTGGTGCCAACAACGTTGCAATAACTTCTGCACCGCTTCAGTATTCATGCGCGAGTCGATTGGAATCGGCGGACGTGTGTCATTGCCTATATACTCGAAATAAGAAGATACTGTATAATAAATGAAAGCCTGCTTACTGAGCACTAGATGCCGCACAGTCTCATCATCAACAAACGGCCAGGGCATATGACCTTGTGTCATTATCTCAACGCAACAGATAGAAAATGCATATACATCTATCGCAGGTGACAGCTTACTCTGGCCCCGCATTAATTCTGGAGCTTGCCATCTAAGCGTCCCATCTGAGATATTACATCAGGTTGAATCG
>JASFDA010000195.1:12574-23473 GCA_036936965.1 Cystoderma amianthinum
TCCTTTTTCTTTCACCACAACTTCATACGAACTGGCGAGGCAACTACGCCTACTAGTCATATGTAACGTAGTCAGCCATAGCACATTATTTCCATTAAACTCGCCGGGACTATTTTGGGACAAATGCATTGCAACCATCCCTTCACACCCAAGACCCTCACGAAAATTTATTACTTAAAGTATTACTTTACCTTCGCACCCCAAACCCATTAGTATTTCCTTCACCATCTTACTTGTGGAACTTCCAGGCCCTGAGTAAAAAAACTGTATACACTTAATCAATTGTCGTCGTAGGATTGCGGAATATTCTAAACATTTGCGGAGGCCAAACCTGTGGTTATCGCGTTAATATATCAATGCACGAACAGCGATCTGGCTTACCCTAGCAACTAGCTTCGCCTGAATCAATGACATTGATACAGGCCCATACATACGAGAATCACGAGAGGCAGCAGCATTGTCCCCGCTAATCCAAACATGACCCTTTGCCACCACGACATGCTCGCTGCTAGGCGCCATTTCTCCGGTAGGGTCGACACAAATAATATCCCCGGGTAAGCCTATGACGCGCTTGCAGATGATGCGCTGTGGATCTAATGGTGATTTTAGAGTAACAAGATCTCCTCGAGCAACTGGGGAAAAACGATACGCGAAGCAGCTTTCAAAGACCAGCTCCCCACTGTCCGCTAGTGTGGGGAGCATTGAAGGGCCTTCCATCTACGAATTCTGTAAGCTGATTAGCGAAACAACAGCTAGTAGACATGCTTGTGATATTTTCCCAACATATCTGCCAAATAAATGAACGCCACATGCCCCACTGGTCACCTAGTAGTGGGTTAATATAGCTGTTCACTACAAACTTGCATCACCTGGCATACCTTGACGAGAATGTTGAAGAAGGAATAGATGTATGGTGATGGATTTTTGCGAAAGGAAACATACTGAGATATTACCCAGGCTCGAGGAGTATATAGAAAGCGACGAAACATATACACCGGGTTATGTACTATGATACGCGTACAAGTCAAGTATACAAGTATCACTGGTGACTGCAGTTACGGTGCAAGCCAGTTCAGAGGCTGAGGCTCAGGCTGAGTTCTACTTCCTGATCATGTGACGGACCTGGGGATCAAGATACAAGACCACATCATTATCTGTACCAAACTGATTCAAAACATAATGTCTTCATTCAAGCGCAAGGCAACTGGAGAGCAAATAAAGACATATCCGGGGACTCAGCATTCCCCTGCTTCTTCATCCATGGTTATAACATCCACTGGCATTCCCTCGTTAGATGATCTACTTGGTGGAGGATTGCCTCTGTCCTGCTCAATGCTCGTTGCTGCCCCAGATCCGCACTCGTCGTACGGAGAACTCATGGAAAAATATTACATTGCAGAAGGGCTTGCTTCTAGTCATAAAATTCTCATCGTCGATCGAAATGCAAGATCTCTGCTACGAGATTTAATGTGGCTCCCTAAATACCCAAACGCTAATGAAAACCAAGATGAGAATCAAGATTCACAGAAAGTGAAGATTGCTTGGAGATATGAGAAGCTGAAGCAATTTCAGACTACAGTTGGCTCGTATGTAAGTTCATTGGCACTCTAATATACATGCCCTGACCTCGTAGGACATGTGTCTTCCTCAGGTCCGTGAAGAACTACTGTCATCCATTTGATCTTTCAAGTCGTCTTCCAGACGTAGTTGTTGAGGAAGCTCTTCAATCAGGGCAAATATCACTTCTTAGTTGTGATTCTTGCGAAGAACTAATCACCATTCATGTTTTGCGCCAAATTACTCATCTGTTAAAAGCTGAGGAGGAACACGGTAACTCTACCCCAATCCGAATTTGTATTCCATCTTTGGGCTCGCCTGATTGGGGTAGTCTCACGCTCAACGTATGTCAATTGGAAGCTCTTTGCGACCTGTCGTTTACAGTGTGTAGGACTTAACTTATTTCTTGTACTCCTTGAGGCGCCTACTCCGCAAGCACAAGTCAGCATGCGGGTCTATAGCTCTTCCCCCTCAAATTTCTGCCAGCTGGGTACAGAGGCTGGGGTGGTTTTCGGACGCTGCCCTCACGGTAGCTGCATTTCCAGGTACATATGCTTCGTTTATGCTGGAAGCATAAATTTAACGTTTTTCTAGCCGATCCTTCGCTCATGACTATTTTTCCATCTCATCAGGGTTTGGTTCATGTACATACATTGCCCTCACCGCAAATGCTTCTTCCGCCTAGCGATCGATTTTCAACACTTCGTGGGTTATCTACCATTTCCTCGTCGGGTGGTGCAGGTGAAAATAATCTTGCATTTAAATGCACTCGGAAGAGGATGTTCTTCGAGACCTTGCATTTGGACCTTCAAGGGGGGGTTTCAGAGCGGCGGACTATGCCAGCAGATTACAATTTAGAAGCAACTCCTTCGCCGCATTATAGGGACAATCAACACATACATCCTAAGCACGTTGACTTAAGCCAGATCTTACTAGCTCCTGTATCTGTGCAGCTAGAGGGAGTCGAGTTCCCAAGAGCAATCGATGAGACGGGCCATCAAACCATCGAACTCGACGGGCCGATTCCAGGAACCAAGAACAAGAAGGTAAAAAAGAAAGTAGCATTTCATTCAGACCGGCTGGACTTGTACGACTTTTAATTAGTACGCTCAGTTCTGTTGTGATTTGTGATTATCAATGATTGAGGGCGAGTGCTTCCTTTTTACGTCACAAAGAAACAAGTTTCACGCACACCCTACGGTTGTGCTATCCCTCGACAACTACTTATCTGTGAGCAATGTAGTCTACTAGTGAGATTAGGCACTCCAATGTCATCATTATGCAGGGTTAAAAAGTCGCAGGAAGTAAAAACATGGATTTGAAAGTCATACTCCCAAGATGCAAATTTAAGAGAAGTGGAATTGTTCAGAGGAACGACCGCAGTAATATTCTTCCAGCTGGTGAGTGGATACGGTATTAATATTTGACTGGATCATGATGACAACCTGAATGACAGCTGCTTCAAGGAGCGGTCGCTTGCTGGCTCTTTAAAGAGGGTTGTAAAGCCAGTTTGGTAGCATGTCTCTGCGAGTTCCTTCAAAGCATTCTAGGTCAGTGGTGGTACGGAGCTCTTGGATTGACTTGTCGGACTCTGACGATGGTGAGGTCTAAAAACTATTTTGTTGTGTTTGTTTTCAGGGGTACTGGCTGGTTTTGGATTCCTGATTGTATTCTTTCGAAATCCATCACAGTTTGTCGCCGCCTTGGAACGTGCAGGGACTTATATTTTCCTGTTCCTCCTTCTGAATGCTTTCTTCATCCGCTTTGCGTCCTGACAATGTTATTTCAGATATAGATTTGCAACATACAAATGGTTCTCATTCTTACGGTCGTCCACGTGCTACTACTCCAATCATCTCTACTCACGACCGGGCCTCTACTTTTTCTTCAGATTCTTACCATTCACCTGGAGAGTCTGCGGGTGCTTTGATTTCTCCAGCGAACTCGAATATTGCCCTAAAATCGTGGTCTCAGTCCCCTGCTCAATCGCCTCTTCTTCGCTCAGCTTCAGAAGGTGCGCCTCCTTCTGAATATTCATTCGCACGTCCTCCAAAGCAGCACATGGCCCTGCCAGATCCTGCCCAATTCCCAGACCCTTATCCTTATAGACCATTCCTTCATCACTTGACATCGTTGCCTGCTCTCTCGTCGGCAGGATCATCTTCGGCGTCAACGCGGTCATCTGCCTACACAAGCTCTGGTAGTGCTTTTACTTCTGGGGACTACGGTCATGTTCATGTTGTGTCGGGCGACGAGGAGGGCCCGATAGGTATTGGCATTACCTCCGACTCTGTTGTACAGATGCTAGCCAACGATGCCAATACTTCTTCGTCTACGCGTAGCTTGCAATCAAGCACTACGGCTATTGTAGACCAATCGGGGTGGTCGGAGTCTCTATCTACAGGGGCACGTTCTCGATCATCATCCGTGAGCAATAACGCAAATACCAGCCGCGATTCTGCTCCGCGGCTAGAACAAAAGCCCAGTTATGATATGGGTTGGCAAACTGTGGATGAACGTGATGAAATAGGCCTGAGTGAAGATGAAACAGATGAAGATCACGGCGTGGCATATGACGACGACGTTGGAGTTGAGGAAGAGCGCACGTCTGCAGCCGTTATTGCGGACGAAGGCCGTGGCCTTATTGTGGCAGCTGACAGCATGCCTATCGTTCAGCTTCAAGTTGAGATTGGTATTTATTTTTGTTTCAGTGACAATCCATATCTGATTATAATATTGACATGATCTTAAGGTACAACTCATCTACTCATTGGTTCATCTCCCACACCAAATGCCCTCCCTTCATTTTTGACAAGCACTCTACCTCAAATATCGCATACGCTGCTTGCTCTGGATATATCTGCCAATTTTCTTGGTGCTCTCCCGCCGATCCTCGCAGTTTGCGAACACTTAGAAGAACTTAATGTGGCCTCGAATCCGCTTCGAGTTCTGCCCGTGTTCCTTGCCGACCTGACCAACCTTCGCGTGCTAATAGCTGACTCCACCGGTATTGGCACTTTGCCTGAGGCTCTTGTTGACCTTGTCAAGCTACACACCGTCAGTGTCCGAAGAAATAAGATGCATTCTTTGCCGAGCTGGCTCTGCTTGCTACCTGCGCTACAGACACTCTGTGTCGACGGAAACCCGTTTCAAGGACCATGGAGAGCCCTTGTAGAACCATTGTTGGCGAAATCTCCCATGACGCCTGCTTATCCTCCATCCACCCCAGTCTTCCCAGTTCAGTCAACCGCTTTCTCCCCAGACACTGAAGCGGATGCTACCGATGTGGACGACTTTTCTGACCACGATTCACCAAACCCAGATGAGGCTCATATATATTCGCCCGAGGAGGATGATAATACTATTACCCCTGAACATGCCCCATTCTTAGGCAGGGCAGCTACATCCCCAGTCCCAATGAGTCAGCGTCCTGCCGCGACACAACGTGGTGGGCTTGCTCGAACGCGAACAACCCCTAATCGTGCATATTTCGATCAGGCACGAGCCAAGACTAACGACATGCCAACTGATAAGCCAGTAATGAAAGATGTGACTATCAAGATGCAAGAGGAATCAGGATACTTTGGCGACCATGAATTACGCAAAATGAAAAGTGCCGGTGATCTTCGCAGAGGCAAATCCGCGACAGCATCAGTTAATGAGAACCCATCTCCTTTACCCGCCAGACCTCCTATATCTAACTATCCTGCGTCCCTTTCCAGTTCGAGCTTGCTTAATAGTTCTGGTACGGCACCGGAACTACCTACGAGATTTGCTAGCTTGGGCCCATCATCGGGTTTATCTCTGCGTACTCATTCAAATGATGCAAGACCTCAACTTACTCAGTCGCTTTGGGCTACCAGTCCAGATACTGGCTCTCCGATATCGCCACTCATTGACAGAAACTCAAGGCATGATGCTCCTCCCCTAGCGAAACGCCACGAGATTATTGAAAAGCCTATGGTTCAGCAACGATCTTTAAGGGACAGTAAGGAGAAGAGTAGCCGCTGGGGATTCTTGAAGAAGATGTCTATGGGGAAAATGAAGCCTGACCCGCCTTCTCCCCCCCCCATCGCAAAAACTCGTTCAGGGCCCGGGCCTAGACCGCATACATCTGCAGGACCAATTTCCGTCGAATCTTCTCCATCAACTCCTAGTCGATTTAGCAAATCCCCGCAAATCGATATACGTTTCTCTACTACTGAACTGTTAACGGATGCTATCCCCGCCGTCTCTCCACCGTCTACCCCTTCACAGATCACAAAAAAACCTTCTAGAGATCTTTTAAATGTTGCCGGCCCTCCTCGTAGTTCTAGCCTCCTTGCTGCCCCCTCGGCTCACCCTCGAGCGACGAAGCGCCGCAGTTTTCTCCCGATCGATTCTCCTGGGACTCTTCAAGTTCACATACCCAGTCCTGCCTCTTCGCCATTTGTGACTAGTGTAGAGGCCATGAATGGTCTGGATGAATTTGATGCCAAGGCTACACCCAGTCCTATCGCTGATAGCGAACAGCATCTTCGCCGCGAAGAAGACCGTGTACGCGAGGGTTACATGAGAGCGCTCCGATCAGTGATGGCTTACCTAAAAGACATGAATGATTTAAGTCTTTCTCAACAAGTAAACCCTATGAGCATGTATGGCACAAACGCAGAGGAGGCTGCGATGGCAAGGTCAAGACGACTAACTGTTGGCGAGGGCCAACGTGAAGTTTCCATGGCCTTGACTGCTTCCACTGTCTCTTCAGATGCCTCTATGCAGCTCAGATCACCTGAATCTATCACAGGATTGCGCAGTGGCACCTCGAGTCAAACATTGAGTGTCGCCACTACAGATAGCAATGGTTCTTCAGAGGAACGGAAGTTTAAGGATGACAGGAGCAAACGCGCCATGGTAATCCGAGAAATTATTGTGTGCGTTTAGCTATTTTTCTTGCTTCAATATCTAACTCATGGTCTCTACTACCAGCACCGAGCGCACATACGTGAAAGGATTACTGGAGTTGATGGATATTTACATAAAACCTGCTTCGGTGAATGTCAATTTCGGTGTAGGCTCCAGCAAGGACACAGTGGTACCATCATCAGAAAGGAAGATTGTATTTGGCGGAATTGACTCTTTGTTTTCGTTCCACAAGGATAGCTTCCTCCCAGCATTGGAGATTGCGGCAGCACCTTTGATGAAGCCTTCGGCGGAACTTTTTCTAGAGGATGCTGACGGACAGCTGTCACTTGCAGTTGCCAAAGCTGTTGGTAATATCTTTCTCAAACATGCTGCATTTATGAGAATGTATTCCAGTTATATCAAGTGAGTTTCTCTGTGATTTTTGATGAACAATGGCTTATTCTATTCTCAGTAACTTTGATAGCTCAGTTCAACGAGTGAAATATTGGACATCTGATAGAAGCGCAGCAGGAAATGCAAGCCCCAGCGCGGCTTTATCGCCTTCATCGAGCACAGCACAACTTGTTGGACTTGGGCTCAGCATGTCGGTCATCTCGAGCCCTGGCATTCTTCCAGAAGGCAGTCCAGCTGCTCAGGGTGTTCCAAATCTATCCGCTAGCCAGCGCCGGAGGATTAAATCATATCTAAAGCGATGTCGTATGAACCCCCGACATACACAACTTAATCTTGAAGGCTATCTGTTGCTGCCTGTCCAGCGTATTCCTCGATATCGATTACTCGTGAATATCGTTTTCTACTGATTCTTATTCTAGCTAATACGCGTTCCTTTTAGCTTGAAGAACTTTTGAGAAGTACACCTCCAACCTACGAATATGTAGAGGACCCTCTAGATCAAGCCCTAGCTGAAATATCTTCTCTTGCAAACAATATGAATGAGGGAAAGCGCGAATCCGAATCTCGACGAAAGCTTGTCCAATGGCAAGCGAGAATCAGGGGAAAATTCCCAAGTCCCCTTGTGCAACCACACCGGTAACGTGTCTATGAATTTTAATTACCCTTAATTAATGTGATAAAATAAGACGTTTAATCATGGATGGCAATCTACTTCTTACCCGTGTCGTCAGAAAAACAGTTGTATCTTTCGAGGCTATCAACGCACAAGGGGATGCGTCGATGGTGCAAGTTGATTGTCTTGCACCTGAGTTGACACCTCGACCTCTTGTGGGCATTTTATGTAATGACCTGCTGGTTTTGTGTCGGGACCCTTCTGAGGGTAAAGATCCAACGTCCTATGTTGATTTATGGGCTGTTCTACGAATGCAGACCTTGCCACAACCTGCAAGTATTGTCCACGGCAATGGTACGCTCATTTTTTTTTTCTTCCTTAAGGGACTGTTGCTCATATAGCCAACAGCGCTCCGCCTTGTTGACAACAAGGCCATTCTTTATTTTGATGCTCCCACCCCTTCGGATGCGCTGAATTGGTTCCGAGGTGCATAATCTTCATGATTTGTCTGTTTAATACTAACCCGAATGTTATAGCCATCAATCTTCATATACCTGCTTCGAAAACATGAGCCGTCATAATACATTGAACCTAGAAATATCAAGCTGGGCTTTGTAGATCTACACTTTACTGCATCCCCTCTCGTCCAGTACCATAGTAGCCAACGTTGATACCCCTGTCGACTTTATTTGGCTTTTTAATTTAACTGATTTCACGCGGTTCCATCTCTCGTTAATTGGTAGTTGATTAAATTTCCGTACAAATGTAAGTAAGAAATGCAAGATAATTCATATTTCACATCTAAAAAAAAATTGTGTTACGAAAGAGAAAGGAGATATAATGATCCACTCACGAGCCACTTCCAGAATGCTTCGGCCTTATTTCTTGGTGGCGGTTCGTCGTAACTTGATACAGAAAGCTAAATCAAAGATCACTAGAAAGAAGAATGATACGCACGTGTCTGCTTCAATTTGAGCAATATCGGTGACAAAGTCCATCTCGTGGGGTTTAACAATGGCCTGCTTATAATATAATTTGCCAATGAGGTATAAGATTGGGAAGACGACCAGGGGAATGTAGTTCGTAACGAATTGATCAACAGCCCAGTTACCCTTTAGGAAAACCTTCCACCCGCTGAACTGGAAGGTGTTAAGTTAAGGAGAGATACGTAGAAGAGGAAGACTTACTATACAGATTAGCAGACAGAAGCACATAGAATACCAAGCCGCATAAGGCTGGAACTTGGAGGCAAATGGAAGTTTAGACCTGTCGTAACCCTGGGCCTTCATGCCGCTATGAAATCGAATATATGTAAGGGAGATTCCAAACCACGTCATGAGACCAGCAACACTAGTCATATTTGAAAACCAGCCAAACACCTTGCCCGAGCCTGTTGTGACACCCATATACCCAAGCAGGGCGAAACAAGCGCAAAAAATGACAGCGAAATAAGGCAATCCTCTTCGAGATGTCCGCATGAAAATTTTTGGGGCATTTCCCGCAACTGCAAGTCCATCTATACAATAACAATAATGAATATTTCGTAAGACTGCGCTAACTCAGAAACTCACAGAGAGCGCGTGAACTGGTGTATAAGTCGCTAGTAGCAGCAGACCATGCAGATGTTAAGAGACACGCGTTAATGATCTATACACAACTCGGTTAGTTGCGCAAATTTCTTGGTAATGATCAATAAACTTGCAGATGGGAGTGTTTTTATCCCTGCGTTTTGAATGGCAATCACAAAGGGGGAAGATGCAGCTGTTCCACTGGAAAGGTTGAGACCTGGAGATGTGTAAGGCACAAGAAGACCAATAACAGCCGTCCCCCCGATATAAAAGAGTAGAATTCCTATTACTCGATAAGAGCGAGAGCAATACAAGGAGATCTAGAACTTACGAATGTAAACTCGCTTGATTGCTTTCGGAAGATTTCGTCTTGGATTTTTCGCTTCACCAGCAGCAATCTGGCACAATAAAATGTATTAGAGTTACAATCAGATGATATATATCTAAACATACAGCCACGATCTCTGTTCCGATAAATGAAAAAGCAGCCTGTGTCAAGACAGCCCAAAATGCTAAGAATCGCCCTTTTGAACCTCCGATGTTTTGGAATTGATTAAATGGCCCAGGGTGCTTCCAGTAACGAAAGCCAATACGATCATGGTTAGGCCCACCTAGAATTGACTTGAGTAACATTCAATTTATTTATAGACAACCAATACCTCCAAGATCAAGGACAATTCCTAGAATTATAAGACCGGTGATAGTGATGACCTTGATGGAGCTGTACTCAACAGTGTGAGGGAAATGGAATTCGTAATTATAATAAACAACAAACGCGAATATAAATTCAGCCTCGCCGTAAGCACCTGATGTAAAGAATATTATTAGAGAAAGAAAAAAACGTAAAGCAAAGTAAAAACCTGATCCGAGCATGTTGATAACTATCGTAACAAGCATTGTGATGGTAATCCAAACGGCAGGACTGGTCTTGCTATCCCAAAATCCTATTAACACGGCTGCTGCGCTCAGCTCGGCCGGTAAGATAATAACCCAATTATACCTGCACAAAACTCTCAAAATAAGCTCTTTTTACAACTGCAAAATACGTGCCAGTAGTTCCAGCCCATTGTGAAAGAGAAAGCAGGGTCTACAAAGCGTTCCGCCAATTTGATATGGCCCCCGGGAATGGGAAGATATGCGATCATTTCACCCAAGGAAATCTATTGTATCTTGGAATCGCAAATCTTTAAACAGAATAATATGACGTACCATAACGCTAAAGCAGATACTACCCATAACGATGTAACCCAACAGAAGACCTTGGGATAATATTAGACGATGCAAGGCTTGTCAACATCAACTTTACCAACGGGGCCACCATTAAGGAGCGCGGTTGCAGTTCCCAAAAACAGACCTAATCCAATCATAAGTGTACATATGATCGATATCTGAAATCACAAACCAGTTCCAATGACCCCACCAATACTAGGGCAATTATTAGCAGATGCAAAACTGGGTTTGCCAGTAACTTGTCCCACCTGATCATGGCGATGTGGCGATTCTTCAACTGTCGAACGAGTTTGCCATCATTTGCAAGCCCCTCATCACTGGTCTCCCGCACTGATTCTGCATCTGAATTGGACTTTGAGAAATGTTTCGGTTCGTCCGCATTCTTTTCGGTTGCATATTCCGTCGCAGACATGGTGGAGAGGAATTAGTGCGAATGAGGGAACAGAAGCCCGACCTTATAAAGGAAAGCCGGGATATAATGGGATGCCTCCTGGGGTTAGCCATCAGTGGGGTCGCTTCATTGTGGCACCCGATCAAAATTTAGTGCACTTTGCAAAGCGAGAATCTCGGACGTGCATACAAAGAGGTCATACTGGGAAATTTCAATAGCATTTCAAGATGCTACAGCCTAGCCTG
>JASFDA010000196.1:0-23430 GCA_036936965.1 Cystoderma amianthinum
TGGCATTGCGTCGACATTCCAACTATAAAGCGAACGTCAAGGGGTGCGCTTCGCCAGTCTTGAAGTAATAAACGACTCAAAGATGGGTCATCTGTGTTAGCAACCCCATGACACGCGAAGTGCGCCATGGACGCGGATTCTAGCGAGGCAAGAATCCCACTTCGCTTTGGACAACTGCGACTTGTTACATCCAAGTTTTTGTGAAGATGCTTCTCAACCAATTCACATTCGCGACTAACGTGTGGCAAGTCCGTGTTGTTGGGGGTAACAGGCATCTGCACTATGAGAGCTTTGTTGTCCCTTGTCAGGTCGCTATGCTGTGAATTTAAAAAGTTTTTTCGCTTGTCCCTGACAAATTTTAACATTTTGAGTGTAGGGATGTAAGAGGAGATGACTCTATCAAGAACTGTGCAGGGCTCGCCAGTTTCTTTTGCCTTCGCATGGTCACCTGCAGCGTGTATAGGAAGTGGACTAATCCAGCCGCTTGTCATCCACCAAACACGAGGTAGACTACCATCGTCTTTGACGCCAGTGTGTCCAAGCTGGTCAAGAACAGGCCGAACGACGACCGCCCACAGCCATTTCATTAAGTTGTTAAAATCCTTTGCATCACTTGTTATACCAGTTAGATCGTCTAAATGCTGGCCTGTGGGTTCATAGACGCCCGGAAGGGGTAGATGGGAGATACCACTAGATGTGATAAGGATGGCATCACAACGGTATTTCGATGCGTTCAACAGAACAACATTTCCTGACACTGCATAGTCTAATATGTTTGCAGCGTCTTCGGGCAAGAGAAGAAATTTTTCAAAGCCGGGTTGTTGCCGAATCACGGAAAGCGTCTGCTTGTATTCAAAAACACAATCATTCATATTTTGGAGGTTACTCGCTCTGATACCAGCGACTTGTTTAGACGCGTGATTTTGAGCCAATGTCTCCCTGAGATCTTCAAACCTGACTGCCAATTCTGGGTGAGAGACCTCTAGATTAGATATATCGGATTTCTGGTCAATCAATCTGTCCAAAACTAGGCATCGCCCACGCTCGCACATCTGTAAAGCCTTCAAAACTGGCTCACCCGCTTCAAGAAACATTGAGAGAGTAAGAGTGGGGATTGTGTGGAGCTCTTTGATAGCACGAAGGTGATCTAAGCGATTAGGTCCTACTATGATTGCCTGAGAGAGGAGCTCGGTTGCGTTGGTCAAGAAGCGAGAGGCGTCGCCAGCGTTCTTGCGAAGCTCAAAAATAAGGGTCGCAGTCTTGAGAGCTGAGCCTGCTTGTAAGTTGGGAGGAGAAGGAAATTCACTTTCGTTAGAAAGTACGGAGAAAATCTCGATAGCCATGTTGCCGCAGTGCGCCTGAACAGAAGGAAACTGTTGATTTTCCAATAACATTGTAAAGAGTTGGCCTAATCCATGTAGCGCCGCGAATGAATAGATCAGGGACGCTTCTTGAGTCATTATTCGTGACAGTAATTCCAGCGTTGCCAATAAGTCGCGGTTAGCTTGTGTAACCTTATACTTGAGAACTAAGACATTTATGAGGTTCGCCGATGCATTCCGCATGCCTTCGAAATCATCAGGGCTCGACTCTAAACTTTTCTGGAACCAATCAGCTGCCTGATCAAAGTAGGCCACAGCCTCTGAACCCGAACTATTTAGACCATATTGATAAAATATTGCACCAAGACGGGTTTGTATAAAAGGAGTCTGGATCAGGGTAAGGGGTTTAGGCCGGTTGAGTATAGAGATGAGGGAATTCTGGGCACGCTTCAATAGCTTTTCGTCCTTATTGATCTCAAATTTCAAGCCCAGCGCAAAGCACAAGCTTCCTGTGCGTGTGATGAAAAGTTGATCGTCCTCATCAGTCCCATCTACCACCTCTTGATAACAAGTGATGGCGAGATCAACGGATGCTACCCGCCTCCACTTCTGGTATTCGGCTACATGTGCGTTTCCTAAACCAACGAGGAACATTTGTTTTCTTCTTTTTGACGTTGAATCGGTTGCCTGCTCATCAGCTGCAATTGCTTGTAGATAGAAGTCTATAGCTTGGTGTAAATCATCGCGAGATCCAGTTTTCTGGAATTTGGTTGTGAAAGCGTTACCAAGATCATTGTAACATTCCGCATGAAGTTCATATTGGTCTGTAGAAAGTAATGCAAGACTGGCTTTGAAGGATTCTATTGCCCCGTCAAGGAGGCCTGGTTCAGAGACAGAACGTGTCTTTACAACACACCCGTACGAGTAAAGGCAAAGAGCTTTTGAATGAGGAGCCAATGCGATACTGTTGAGAGCAGATTGAATGTGCATCGACGCTGCATCTAAATCTGACAACTGGTTACGTGCTTCAAATCTCTTCAGAAGCTCGTCACTAAGGAGCCTCAAGTATTCCCACCGAGTTGCTTCATCCAAGCAAGGGTGACTCAAGGCCCGTTCCGTTGCTGCAATTGCTTTGTCGAGGTCCTCAGCATCACCAGTCCGTCTAAAACGTGTGAGAAATGCATATGAAAGTGATTTGAGGCTTGCTGGGAACCGCGGATCATTCTCTGGAGTGGCCGCAACGACAGCTTCGAGGACGTTTATTCCCTCTGACATATTATGTGCAGAACTATTAATGATGCCGCTTTGATGAAGAATTGCGCCCAGGGGACGCAGGATCGTTGAGTTATTGGGCTGATCTTCCAGTGCGCTGTAAAATAGTGCAATGGATATTTCAGCGTCTGCGCGATTGCCTTGAAGATTGTAACGCCTGCTGTACAGAACTGCGAGTTCATGCATTAGCATCCACCGGTAGGCAGAATTAGCCATAGCACTCTTTACAGAGTCGTGTAGTGATCCAACAAGATCTATAGTGGAGAATTCGTATCGTTCGAAGTAAGATTCTGCTAAATTGCGATGTAGGTATTGGATTTGACCGCTGGTCATAATCGAGGGGTTCAATGAAAGCAAGTTTAGTGCTTTCAGATGAGTGTCGATGCTCGTGTCAAGAAGTGCATCTTTTCCTTCTTCTGTCATGCCAGCACGCTCCTTCCACACAATCCCAAGACTTGACATATAAAACGGTGTCCCACCACGCCCAAGGCTTATAGCACGCTCGAAAGCCCCCCTAATTTCTTCAAAATCGGTAATACTGCGAGTTATTTTGAATTTTTCCAAGACGGTGCAAGCCAGGTCTTCCAGCGATAAATCAAGTCCTTCAGCATCAGATGACTCGACTTCGATTGCCTTACGGAAATAATATATCGCATCTTCCAAATTACTGTTGGTTGCATCCACATGCCAGTTATGCCTTAGAACCTTCCCTAAGGCATTTACTACTGTACCTTTATCACGGCTCCCATGCTTCAGATAAAGAACGCCCACAAATGCAAGTACAATAGCTCTCTGGAGCGCCACGGAAGATTTAGATCGAACAAACGATACTCGGTCGGGTTCACTAATTGAAGCCAGGATGTATGATACATTAGGGTTTGAGCTTTTCTCTGGATCCGTGAGTTTGAGGAGGGCTTCAATTTGAAATGTCGGGAGGCTGTTGAGAGCTGCAGTATATTTGGTGACATCTCCAGAGCGAACTAGTCCCAGCTCGCATGTAGCAGTATCCAAGCGGCTTCGTAGGTCCTGCAAGGCTTTTTCAGTCTCTGCGGCTGTAAGTGATGCTTCCATCATGTGAGGAGGACCTGAGGCCTAATCGTTCGACATGAATATTCATTACTGGACATGAAGTGGGGTAGGCACTTGCCATGAAAGAAGTTTTGGTTCAATGAGTCCCAGCTTACTCGAAATTCAGCGATATAACGGCAACCAACGAAGTTCAATTTCAGAATGTTTGACGGGTGAAGCAGAGGTGGTCGGTTGAAGGAGGTCGACAATATGGAACAAGCAACTCGATAGATTCATTTGCTCCGTGCCTGAAGATGTCAACTTGTGGGAATCGGCGTGTACCTTGTGCTGTCTACCATTCTGGCCTTCTGCGGATATCATCACCTCAGCGCCATTTATGGCAACCATCCCGGGGACTAATATAAGTATATCAGATTCTGCCACTGGTAAAAAGAATATTGTTTACCAGTGTTCGCTCATCCACAGTGCCAAATGCCCATTACTGATAAACACCTAAACCTCATCAGCTTATATGATCTTCCTCCAGGCTCCGATCCAGTTTGTCCTTCATGTATCTGCGCAAGCTAAAATCACACCAGAAATGTATGATCCACTGGCTTCCTAATATTCCGAAAGTGAGGAGCTGAGGCTGGAGGGTTTGATATGTAGCTTCCTAAAATAATTCGGGGCTTGCCGGTAATCACTTGAGAATATTCGTTTAGACAAACACTGACAGACCTTGCCTGATATCTCATAACAAGCCCATCCGAGCACGTAAATCGTCTTTCTGGCTGCTTCCTGAAACCGGACCCCAACTTGTTGGAGTTATCTGCTAGGGTTTTGTGCTTTAGCAGTGCGGCAGGTCTTGTATCAAAGGGGGTACAAGGGTTTGTATCAGATAGATTTACTAGTCATGCCTAGGAATATACCACCTCGGAGGCGCATGTAACCAAGTCAAGCTTGTTAGAAAGTTTATGAAGGGCAGTAAGCAACCTTTAGGTTTATTTCCCTCATTCTCGTGTTGCAGCTGATGATGAATCTCATACGTGAAATTTATATACAAGGGATTGATATATTTGTCAACGACTGGTTCTTGGTGAACTCTGACTGTTGCCAGCTGTGTTCAGGATCTGTACCGTGCAGGTAAAACCATCCCTACCTTGTTGCAACTTCCAACGTTCGTTAACAAATGGCCTTCCTTAAATTTTAATTTGCTTAGGTATGTACAAACCAAACCTCCACACCTTGCCAGCTTCTCGCCTCATGGAACTCATGAAAATCTTTGACCAGAACAGGCAGCGTTATCTACTTTCAATAGCAGACCATTGTCAAAACCGTCCCCAAAGTTGGCTTGGGTAGGACACGTCTCTGCAATCAGAATTGACTGTGGAGATCTGCACATGAACTGCTTTTGCGCCTCCTGTCGTCTCGTTGCTCGTTTACTTCCTGGCGTTTTTTAGCCAGATCACCTTCGTGAGAGAGGAGAACGACGTGGACGTTGACAACCCTGGGCGAATACTCCTTTGGCAGATCTTTTGGTGAGAGGATGATTTCGTGCCAACGTGCGTACCAGGCAAGAACAGAGGTCAGAACGAGGCGGGCTGTTACAGATGCTCCAAGATCATGTCAAGTTTGACCTTAATGTGTTCAGGTCCAGCTCGCGGGAATGTACTCGGAAAATTTGTACGCAGATGCTCTGTTCATGCGTCTCTGGTAGTACAATCCATAGTAAAGGTAAAAATATAACTCCAATTTAAACTTGAGGCAAGAAGAGATCCCTAGCTCAACTCTCAACGCGTCTAAGAATCTATAATGTATTTCCAACATTAAATAAATCCAGTCTCTCTAAATTCCCAATTACATTACGCATTATCACTAAGTATCTAATTCAAGTCCAAACACATCCATGGTATTTTTCCAAGCCGTTTCCGCGACAGTTTCTATGGGAATATTGTGGACAGAGTGTACAACCCATGCAACAGCAATGATAGCAATTGGTTCATTTCGACCCTTGACTACTTTTCCAGTTACAAAATTTTCTGGCCTAACGGATGGAGGGAAGCAGGACTCCCAAAGACCCGTTGGCATATTGTTCAAATGACCTCTGGAAGCATGAGTGGCCGTAAGTGTACACCAAGGAGCATCTAATCCCGGTAAAAGTATGAAGGACACATCAGGTAAAGGACGGACCTGTTTCCAACAAAAGGCGATCCAAGGCAATAGCCTTGACAGCTTTCAAGTTTTGCTCCGTTTTCATAGAACAACCATTGACACTGTACAAAATGAAAACTCCACAGTCATGAAGGGGCATGTAAGCTAAACTTACCTAAAATGAAATCCCATCTTTGACTAGGGTGCCTTTCAATGACTTGCTCGAATGAAATAGTTTAGCGTAACTCACGAGCTCTTCCACTTCCGCCACAGATCCCGTAAAACTGTGAACGACACCTCCTTTACCCCCGACGGCCTTGCCACCTTCAGTGCCAAAACCCTCCTCTCGAAGGATTTGAACAAAATCTGAATGCGCTGCGCGGGAGTGAAGGAATAAGGGTAGGTGATATTTTTTAGCTAGCCCCAGTTGCATCTAGCGCATGTCAAAATCGTTTTTCTATTCTGAACTAATAACAATTCACCCGAAAATATTTCTTTTGGGTTTCAGGACTGGCAAAATGTGTACGGTCATAGTCTGCCACCACGTAGGACGTAAAGTTCAGTCCCAAGGAATAGATAGGTGAGTCAATACCTAATCCACATTCTCCAATAGCAACAACCCTCCCAGTTCCTTGTAAGTTTTGTTCGATTAATCTATCAAGCGCGTTAAGATAAGCACTTGCTCCTCCATGGAATTGTTCAAATTGTTTTGAGCGCGTCGGATGACATCCTACAGTAGCGAATAACCCTGTTCATATGTTATTTTACCTTTCTATGCTCCGTAATTATTTGATTTCACCATGTTGCTTCGCGAGATCCAAGGCTTGCCGAGATTCGTGTAAACTTCCACCTGTAATAATCATAGACTTGACGCCCGCTTTACGAGCCCTTTCGAGCATTAGCTCCAAATCGTCTGGACTACATTGTCAGAAAGGGCATGGCAAAAGCGACTCGACTGACCCTCATGCATTTTCTTTCCATGATATTTTCCTTTAAATACAGGATCCGTCAAATTTACTATACCAAGATGGATGGCTCGTTTCGTCGTCCAATGTCAGTCAATGTGGAAGCTTACCTCCAATATCTAGCAGATTCTTCAGTAATCAACGGTTTTATATAATACTAAACTGGACCCGCCTATGAATCTAAGGCCTTGGTTTATAGATAAAGAGGTTCCTTCAGTCGGTACAGCAGCCATTTTAACAGAGTGTCGGAAAGTTTGTGAGGTATTGATTGAACGGAATAATAGTACTAGTCGTAAGCCAGCTCGAGGGCAGGGGAATAACATAAATAGCTTGGGCGCTGCTTGGTCACATTAGTACGATGACACTTACTCAGTCACAGCGACAGTCAACGTCTGACAGCGTTTGACTCAGTTAGGCTCAGGCTGCAGTTTTGCGTTACGCAGCTGCCAGTGCAAGATACAGGACACATTCTTTGAACCATCGTTTGTATTACACTAATCTCTGCGACGGCGTAAGCTTCTAGTCCATCTTTGGTTCCACCTTTTTAAATACCTCTGCAGACGTAGAATCGGTAGCACCCATGCCCGCCCGATCCACCAAGAGCCACGCCCCCACAGCTAGTTTCTGCAAAGCACATTTCATCTCTTGATCTCACTCTATGGATAACTATGTGTACATGAGCCAAGGGTCAAACCACAATCTGGCAGTGGAGGAATAGAAATTAAGCGCTCAAGCACTCCCCCAATCCAGCCGAACCCACTGAGAAACCGACGTTGAACGATGAGCCGAGTGCGCTCCTGATTCTACGCTGCCTTTCTTATATGAACTGGCGTTGTTCAGCCTTCTTAAGCTTTTGACGCTGGGAAGTGTAGATGGTACATGGACTCTGGAATGAACATGGGCGAGGTATTCGAGTACGATTTCCCGCTGCTTCTCTTAGACCCATATAAACTGATGACCACTTCCTCCACCCTCCTTCAGTGCGTTTGGGACGTCGGGCAGTATAGCTGATATGCAAAAGCGGCGTAATTTTGCAATGCGTTTTGGTATAGACGTCGATGAAGATGGATGGCCCATCTCATCCAGCAGGTTCATTAATTATTTGCCAGGGTTTTAATCGCACTGTGGCTCCCAGTGGCCACCCAAGCAAGGGTTAAACCACTCCCTGGACAGCAGGCAAGGGCCTGATTTCAGCCAAACCACCATGGCTCGGACAGCGGACGGCCCAATTGATCGAAATGGTACAGTATGTAGATTTAAAATAAGATCGAGATGGGGCGAGAATTCTCGTGGTAGATTAGGACAATGTATAGTGGCAGGTTCGGGTAAGCTTTTTGGTTGAATGCGTCATATTATGATTTACATGCTTTATGTTACGATGTTCGTCGTCAAGATATTTTCGTTACTCCAATAAAATTTTGATTTAGTTCTTTACCTTAGTTTAAGTTGTAACCTCTCAAGCAGTAGCCTGGTGCATGGCTGTCTTTAAAGGAAATTTTCGTTTTCAAAGGCAAGAAAGGTTCCATCAATGCCCAATTTCCGTTGTACTGTATCTGCGAGTCGGGTGATTACGCCAGTCCAAATCACAAACGCTAGTAGCCCAGAAACACACGCTAGCGATAGTAGGTACATCAATGGGTCTTGGTTGCGCCTGGAGGGCACCGATGCAATATGAGGCCCCGGAGCAACATCAACATCCACTTTAATCACATTTTCATCTGCTTTTCCTTCGCTAGTACTGACACCATCTTGGGAGGAAAGAATGCCGTTAGATTCCAGGTATTCGGATAGTACGGGGCTCTCAGACGGGGTCAACGTTATATTGGGCTCGGCTAATCACCAAGTCAGCACCAGGCTTAATTAGATGAAGTAAGAAAACATACCTTGCCAAGTGGCCCATGACATTTGTCTTTTGGGTTGGGAGGAGGAAAAAGGAGCAGCACTTGATGGCTTTGGTAGCATTGGCGCGTTTGAAGGCGTAGGAGAATCAACAAGTGTTGAAGTGTCCTCCTCACTGAGGGACGATCCTTCGACCACAACTGTACTGTGTTCTGTATTTAGAGGGCGAGTATTTTGATGACTACTATCATCGACGGGAACTTTCGGCAGAGTATCCTCGTTCCTGGTGATACTGTCTTCAAGCTCCTGTGCAGCTCTTAGCCAAGCAGAGAGGTCTGTTAAGTCAGGTAGCTGTGAATCGTCTTGAACTAGAGGCGAATCTTGCGTAGGCGCAGTCCACATATGATTCTCCAACCTAGTAGCTTTCTCTTTATCAAGATCGTCATGATTATTACCAACCTGCTCATTCGATGTGTGCGCCTCTATTGATACGGAGACATCAGGGACTTCGAAATCTTCCTTGTCCGCCGCAGTCCCGGGACGAAGAACTCGCCCATTTCGAACATTGTCGAGGTCAGATAACTTTAATGTCACCTCCCCCTCCGCATTCCTCCAACATACTGCATCGAACAACTCTTGATCCAAATCATCCATGATTTTATATTCTTGATAGTGGAAGCGGCTAGCATTAACTATTTGATGCTTTTCGGGACCCTGTAGCGCGATGAGCTGACGAATAAGATCTTCTTCCAGTTTTTCGGGATTTTGAGCGTTAAACATTGCCGTCGAGGAGTACTTCCACAAGTGCCTTCGCTTTGGGTAGCCAAACTTGCGAACAAATAATATCGCCAATTGAAGGGACGATTTTTCCCTGTTCGCGAATCGTGGATAGAATTTGCCTATCAGCGGTAAAAGGTTAGGCTTATCAGGATGATCATCAGGGATATGCGCGGGTAAAGCCAGATCAAACTGGTTTCTCAGGTCACCATCATACATCAAGGAGTCTTGAAAGTACTTCTGGAAGTTGGTCCGTGTTCCGGGTTGAACGAGTTGGAGTAACTCTTCGGATAGTGATATAGAACGTTCCAGGTCAGCATGACTGTTTTGAAGTTCAATGCGAATTGAAAGGGGATGGCTAAAACTAATCAGCAGCAAAATGCGGTCGCGTTCTTTAGAATCATTTGTGAGATCCAGCAAAGGTTCGTCCGGGCTAGGCAAAAGGTGGAGGGCAGTTTCACATGCCCGTATCGACCAATTAAGATCTTCAATATCAGCAGTATGCGCAAAACGCTGTGAGAGCGCGAACGCAAGACTGCCAAAAAGCCTAGATAGTCGAAGATCATAGGCTCCCTTGTTATCAGTATGTCTAGTGTCCACTTTCTTTAGGACAGAGATTAGCTGGACTGCCTCTTGCTGTAATACAATTGCCCTATTGATATTGACAAGATCTGCAAAGGAGATTAATATCCACTTTGCCCAAGCGTTAAGAACCTCTGGTATGTCTCTGTGACTTCTTGGAATTTGCTGCACGGAATCTTGGAATTGTGAGGCCCATGATGCACGTGCTGCTGCATCTCGACGAATCATAACTCGTGGAAGGATTTTACACAGCGTGTCAATCACTGTTGTCGCCTGTAAAGGCTTGGACTCGATAATATTTCCGGGAGAGTGATAGATCTTTCCAAACCATCTACTCATAGCGGCAGGCACATCGGTCATTCGGTGGTGCCTTGAAACGTCGTCACGATTGGTCTGGTCAAACGTTTTGGCTAATGGTATATGAGAATTAAGATCGCGTTGAATCAAAGCTTTCGGTATGATTTTGTTCAGTACGTCAATCGCCGCCACTATGGAAGGTTTTGGGTTGAGTTTTAGAGTTAAATTGAGCGCAGCTTGACACGTTTGGTAGGCGCGGTCAACATCTTCGCGGTGAGCGCGAAGTAAGAGCGCGATGGACAGAAAATGAAGGTGATGCACCATGCCAGAGTCCGGAACGACTCGAGCATCAGCCAGGAATGCATCAAAGCATGCAATAGACGCATTTAGATATTTCGAGTATTTTTCGCCTTTGATGCCGCTAGGGAGATCCCCTAGCGTTTCTACCTGTCCTGTGAATTCCTGGAAATCACGGAGACATTTGAAAGCCAAATCTTTATTGGCTCGAAATTTGTCAATTCGGAAGCGTGAATCGATGTGATCGCTCGTGATGAATTCATAAAAACTTTTGTGTAAACGTGGAACGGTGTCCAGTGAGACATCATCTGTCCCAGCCACTAACACTGTACGCAAACGTTGTGTAATATGCGTGATATTGCTTAGAGTCTCCGAATCATCCTTGGTACTGAGAGCTAATTGCCTCTCATTATCGCGCAAGAGACCTGCTAGTTCGGCCAAGGAAAATGGCTCCTTAAGGACTACGATGGCACCAACAACAAACTGGAAAAGCTGTAAAGTTGTGGGCTCGGTATGTTGTCCGTACGTGCTGTCCAAAATTGTTTGATAGAGCATGTTGATGTCTTGCAAGCCATCTTGTAGAAGCTTTTCAACGATGTCGACGTTATCCTGGTACAGGCCACATTCTGTGAGCATTTCTCGAATGAAGCTTAAAGCAGTCACAGCCCATATAAATAGACCCGAGGCCTGTGCGCATAGTTTTTTGAGCTGCTCTTGCCCTGGCCACTTTCCGGGGTCAAGCGCAAATTCCATGGCAATGTACTTCATTTCTCGCTTGATAACAAGATCCACATCCTCTATAGACTTCGTGTCCGTAGTTTCCAAGTCAATTTGACGGTATGGCAAGGGTCCGGCAGTGTAGGAAAAGCCAGTTTTGATGGCAACCTCCACTCGACTTGAGAGAATAACTTTAACATTGTTAGGAAGCTTCGCAAACACGTCTGCCAGTGTAGTGGAAACAATGACGAGGCGCTTAGTGTCTAATTCATCCAATCCATCTATCCCAATAACAATAGCCTCGGAAGGACTGAAATGTTGGGCGGCATATTTAAGGGGCTCAAGAAATAATTTCTCAGCCTGTTCTGAAGACATGATATCGACGAGCGACGGTTGTTGCTTAAGAGTGTCTTCAATTTGAACAGCAAGATCGGTTGATCTTGTAGCGAATTGAAAAGCAATAGTGGGGAATAAGGCATTGGGGTCAGTCGTGCTCAAATAACCACGATTGATGAAGAATTGGCCCCATAATAGTTTCTTGTCTCTGAAGTCGCGACATAAGGTCGCCATAATCGAAGATTTACCAGCTCCTGGATGACCCGTAAGCCATATAAATCGAGGTGACGTGTCGGAAAAATCGATGATCCATTCTTGTACTTCGCGCAGTACGCTCGACCTTGTGTTTTTGGCACAAAATCCCTTTGATTGATCGAAGTACGAGCTATTTGAAGCGAGGCGAGATCCTAGAGTTGCCTTGATATATCTGATGCGCGCTTCCCTATCAAGACGATCCTTGTTGAAGGCTAAGTTAGCAAAAAACCACAGCTATCGAATTCGAAGTAAAAACACACCACCAACCCTGCCGACATCGTACCATAAATTTGAAGTTTCCCCGCATTTGAATAGAGTTCATGAAGGATTACGTCCTGTCCTTCAGAGATTCCAATGACGGATAGTTGCTACGTTAATGGAGTTAGGTATTGCACAACAAATGACATTGTAGTCTTACCATAAAGCGAGACAGGGCACTGTTGATACGTTTTTTGAAGTCGTCCAGCTCTTTGCCAACAAAGAGGCTCTGGAGAATGCGTTTGCTCAATCCACCCGCCTATGTTCGTTTTATTCACAGACGCCATTGTTAGGTCAATACACACCAGTCTTTGAGTCGCCCACTGGCAGATCTCTTCGATAAGATCGCTTTAAAGGCAAATCAGTCGGCATCTCTTATCCATATGGAAGCAGACCGACTGAATTTCTCCCAAATTATCCCATGTTTTCTTCAAGTATTTCGTTTCATGACCAACTGCCGCGGCTTGGAACGCCAGCGATTCTCGAGTAACCCATTGTCCGATCTCCTTCACAAATGTGACTATGTCCCGGTGGACACTGCGAACATTCTTTATGTACAGCATGCGAATCAGCAAGTTTAGTGCTTCAAGAAATCAATAGTCGTACCGATCCAAGCTTGACTAAGTGAAAGAGTCCTGTGGCAAGGTCCCTTGCAGGGAATGGGTTATTGGGTATTAGAACAGCTAGATTTGAGGCAGTGTCTGCAGCATCACAAATGTGGTTTAACACTCTCTCGAAGGTGGTTTCTGGATGATTTTCGTCCCATAGGTTGACTGCCTTGAAGAATTCTTCACTGAACGACCAGGTACTCCAGGGTGTTGCAGATGTCTGAAGAGTAAGGGCCATACAATGGAAGAGAGGACAACACGTGGGCCGTGGGCTGCTGAAATATTAAGATTGTGCGTTATTAAAGTTTACATTTGTCATTGTCAAAGACTCCTGAGAACCTGGGCAGAACCAAGTCAGTTCTTACACATGATCAAGGGTCGGAAGTCAGCAGCCTGGGAAGATTAACGAGCGCCTATAAGTATCTTTAATGTAAGGGTACTCAAGTGCTCGAAAAGGGACTCAAATATGTAGATATGGATTGCATGAAATCGGCAACCAGAACATGTCTTGGCTGCTCGAAAGTCTGTCAGACAAAATTGGCTGCAAAGCAAAGGAGGTGCTACTCACAACAACAGTACCGAAAAAGTTACACTATATGTATGGAAGTGTAAATCCATAGTATTAAGTACTTGAATCTAGCTCAAAATCGAGAATGTAAAGTATGAACTGTACAGCTTCATTTAGCTGTCAACGTCCAGGCTGTGCTCAGATTTAAGCCTAGTCACACTCTGTTGATTTTAAGGATCCTAACCAGGCTTCTTCCACAGAATCCATAGTTGCACCGACAGCATCCCAGTCAAAGGATGTGTCCATTTCGCCGAATGATGAGTCCGCATCCTCAAATTCATCCTTTGCAGAAGCGATTTGCATTGTGGATGTTAGAAACTGAGGTGTGGGAACGTCTCGATTACTGATGGGTACAGGCACACTTGTTGTAGAGGCTAGTCTTTCATCAGGCGCACGGTCACCCATGGATGAAGTGTTTAGTCGACTAGAGGGCATCTTCATCGCCTGTCTCTGTTGATGTGCCTTAGCCTGACTCTGAACAGACATGACAGGCTGAGATCTAGGTAGTAAGGGCGGCTTAAAGCCTTTCTGGTGTGTGGGCAAGTCGACCCCTGCTTGCCCATTTCTAATGTCTTTGGTGGAATTGGAATTAGTAGTTCCATTCGATTCCGAAGGAAAAGTGTGCGTTCGCCGCATGCCAAGCACAGGGAGTTTATTATTGGGAGTTGAACTGGGGGCTTGTACTCGTGGTTGTGAAGAGGGCGCAGGGGTATCAAGAGCCAAGCAAGTCTGTTTGTTATTAAGGACAACGCCAGTCTCATTTGAATAGGGGATATTAATAGATACTGTAGAGCGCAGTTTTTGAGTAGAAATTAGTGTAGTCGTATCAGCCGGATGGGTAGGATTTGGTCTCACAGCAACCATGTCCCGAGGTTTCAAAGTAGAAGTAGCCTGCGAGTGGAGAAGAGGATGTAATTTAGGCTCAGGGGTGATTAATTGGTTCAAAAATGTTGTTTGGACAGCGGATGGCGGCACTGAGGTTGATGATACGGTCCGAATCGATGGTGCGTGCAAAAACGGAGAAGGGCAGTCCCTCACTTCAGAATAGGATCTAGCGTCACGAGGTAATAATGGAACTGGTGGAGGAGGCATATCTGTTCGGCGTAGTCGGGGGTGTGTCCCACTTTTATCGCGATGGGTAGAAGAACTCGCGATAGCAGTGTTTGCCAGAGGGGAAGTCGACGGCCTTGAACTCCCGGCGGTGGAAAGTTCTTCTACAGCTACCGCGTCGCCTGCGTTGCAGCTATCCATGAACGAGCTTTCTGTTAACGAAGGTTGTCTGCTCAAGACGGAGGACGACGACATCGTAATGTCGGATAAATTGTCCGACTTCACTTCTTTCTCCTTTCCTTTTCCTTTCCTATTGTACAGGGATGAAGTTCCGTGCTCTTCTGGGTGGCCAAATCCTGGCTTCGAAGTCTTTTTGTTAATGCCTATAGATCTAATCGTTTTTGTTGAGGGGCGGTGGGACTTGTCAGTAGGGCGTCTTGATCCCTTGATTACATTATTGTTGAGCTGTGCAGAGACACCCCGTATGGCGGCAAAGAAACGATCAGTATCTGGAAGCTCTGACATCTGGACCGAACGCGTTCGCGTAAGAGAGGCACGAGATGTTGGAAATTGGGTTTTGGAGGTGGAAGTGAATACATTAGTACCGAAAGAGGAGCTTCCTGACGTATAAGTCTGTGAGGGTAACGTTCGGGGGCCAGAGGAAGATGTTTCTGACGTTGCAGGGGAAGTGCTTGTCGAAGATCTTGCCCTAGGTGGTGTGTGCCAACTGCTCCTCAAGTTAGAAGCTACAGTGAAAGCTTTAATCTATTTTTTATAAGAAACACATAAATACGAACGTTTGCGGGGTAGCTCTAAAGCCTCATTGATAAGAATATCAAGTGCAGGACACGCTGTCTGGGAGCCCTGCCAACGAACTGAATCCACTTCCATTGGTGACGATGAGAACAAGGACGAATCGTCCTCCTGACTGGCTAGGGCGTCCACTTCCATGACCTATATAGTGCCAGATTAAAAAATAAATTCCAATGTATCAGCTTGATAGCGTCGTGTATGTCGTTACAGGGTCCAGATTTCAAAAGAGCATCAATTCGTGTTGTGTCCGCCTTTCAGTCCCAGTCTTGTAAACAAAAAATGCTTTCATGCAACTACTAGGTAACCCAGCCAAAAAATTGAGATAGAGAGGTTGGAGTGGACAGGACAATGGATCGCAACTTGGGAAGTGAAAAGCTAGTCACGCGACGCAAGCACACATTTAATTTAGAAATTAATTAATTAAATTTAACTCACAGCTCCTCACGTGATCGTGTATACAGAGACGTTTATAACTTCAAGGACTATCAAGCAATGAAGCTTAATGAAGCTTGAAGCTGATGACCCAGCGGCCCAACGGAGCTTTAGTGGCTATAATTGTATTCTTACCAAAAAAAAATGCGACAGTTTCCCAAGCCTACTGATTAATTTACTTGTTGAAGTGGAATAATACTACGTCATCTAATACTCAGTTTAAATAATACCTGGAATCAAGCTCCAAATAACATTTTCCCTGTACGCTTCCCACTCATCTCCAAAAGCTGTGTGAAGTAACTCATCTTCTGCCTTCAAGCGCAGAGTCATACCTCGAAATGCCATAAAGCATTTAACTGACCATATTGAAAGCACCAAACCTCCTACAGGGGTATGAAAGGTGATGTGTGATACCCAAGTTCCAGGCGCACATAATGCGCAAGTCGCCCCACACAAAGTGAGATATATTCCAGTGTAGCTCGGATGGCGCACCCATGCATAGGGGCCATACGTGACGAGGAGGTGCTGCGGGCGAATCGACAACTCAAACGTGAATAGTGGGCCAAGGGTACGAAAACACCTTAATAAAGGTGACATCATAAGCGTGGTCAAAGAACAGAAAAACGAGATTCGCACCAAATTCGAAGTATTGCTGCAAATATAGTAGACCAGGCTCCAATTATCATTGTTGGATGAATACAGTATGTGTTCGTAGGATAGACACACGTGAATCCGATTTTGGAAGTGGGTGAGTTCAGCACAACGATAATCGTGTAACATGATATGTCAGACAGTATCTCGCAAGCAACTCCCAGCCAAACTAAGCTCTGAGAACCCAGTGAGTTCATACCACTTAGCATTAAATCTCGAAAAAATTTGATCACCGACTTTACTGCAATAAGTGATGGAGTGAACGAATCTTTCGAATAAGGTGTCCGATCCCTGGGTGTTGAAGCAACGCTCCGAGCTTTTAATAGGGGGATTGGGCGGAGAAAGAGATAGATGTACAGAGAAAGCCGTTGCGAGAAGTAACGTTGTCTTGGTGAGCATTTGTAAAAGGATTGAGGTGGTCATCGTTAAACCAGCTGAGACTGGGAGAAGGGAGTACCAAATCCTATGGAAAAATAAATGGAATTTGGCTGAGCGTTGACTCCTTTATAACTGGACGGACGTTTGCATTATAGTGATGAGAACAAGGAAGGGTTAGCGTCGGACGTCTGACAAGATGCCGTGACTATATCCTCCTCGAAATAAGCCACGGCGTTTCCTTGGCGAGTGCTTCGTGCTTCAGAATTCGTAATTTACCTTTATACATTTTTGGACCCGAAAATTTAGACTTTATGAGAAACCAGGGGATCCCAGCGCCTGAGTATACCCCGTTAATAGTTTCACTTCGTGATACACAGATTACCACGATTGCAAACAATAATAATTCCATAGGCTGCACTTGTCTCGTTGAACTCAAAAAGTAGGAACAGACTCAAACTCAAGCCAAAGTGCCTAATTAAATTTAGGCGAAGTGCACCATGGGTAATCAATGGTTCTTGGATATCAAGTCACTGTGCATTTACGTACCTAGTTACGGCACAGCGCATCACAGGTTATGAACCATATTCGAAGCTGTCCAATGTATACTGCTGACGATTCCCTTGCAATAGGAGCCGGTAAGAACGTAACAAACATACGTTACTGGGTGAAGTCAGGATAGTTGCGATCACATGTTTGATTCCTACCAGTGGCTGGAATCCGCTGGATGAAGTTCTGCCAGCGTGATTCATTAAAAGTATTTCTGCGCTACTTCCGCTAACTGTAAGAAATACTTCCGCAAGGGCCTAGAGTCGCAGGCAGTTGCCCTTCCTTTAACCTTGGGAGTCTGATGGCGGATGTGACGAGTTGGCATGCAGGGAAGGACACGTACTTGTAATTAATAGCTTCAGTCGCGAATCTAATTTATCTCGATGAGGTATCACAGAAATAAAACACTTACTATTTAGAAAGAAATTGGTATTTTTCACAATAATCGGTTTGCCAGCTCTTGTACGCCGGTCCGATTTGCAAACCATGAAGCTTGAGGGCTTAGGGGAGCGGAAGGGAGCGGTCCGACGACATATATCAAGTGATGGCTTACTATACATTGTAAAGTTATGTCATGAGACTAACAACATCGAATATCTTTCTGCCTAGAAACATTGGGGAAGAACGAATCTTCCCTGGGTGAAAAATCGGGGGTTTAAGCGGAGGGGATGTCACTTCTTGCGGGCAGGATACGCTTCATAGGCGATGAAATGACGAAGATATTGTCGTTTTTTTGTGAGAAGCCTTGTCGCGTGACGAGACCATTGGGGAGTAGCACGAGCTCGCAGCTCAAAAGGGCGTCGACTGCGATTCTTATTCCCAATACTGCATGGTCAGTAAGGGTTCATACGTGTTCATCACCAATGGCCCGGAGGTAGCCCTTGTTCGTTATAAAATTAGACATCAAAATGAGTACTTATGAAGAAGTAAACAAATGCTTGAGCTCACCCAGAATTTGCCAGTTATGAGACTCCTCTCATATATTGCCCTCTGTCTGTTTATTACCGTTTCGAATGCAGCAGGCATTCAGCCTGGCCAGATTAAAAATTTGGTCACATTCGGCGACAGTTACACAGATGTTGGATCTCCTGCTGACGGAGGTATAGCGTGGCCAGTATATGCTGCAAACGACGCCCGCGTATCACTCTTTCCATTTGCTCGATCTGGTGCAACGTGTTCGAACAATCTTACGTTCCGTCCATTCCCATCAGTCTTCGAAAGCCAGCTCCCACTCTACTTTGAGGAAAAGCAAAACGGGTCCCTGAAGTTATCGCCCGAAGAAACAATCTATACCTTATGGATCGGGACTAACGATGTTGGAGCGAATGCGTTGTTAACACGCAACGATGAGGCATCCTTGGTAGAAGTGACCACCTGTATGGTAAATTGGGTCACAGCCTTGTATCAAAACGGGGCAAGGAATTTCTTGTTCCAAAATGTGAGTAGCAAGTAACAAAGCGCACAATCAAAGAATACTCTAACAATGATCAAGATGATTCCTCTTGAATTGACTCCGCTGTATTCATCGCTTTCTTATCCCAATCGATACTGGACTGCGCAAAGAAACACAACAGAGTGGAGCGTGTTTATGACGGAGCTTGTTTTGTCTGGAAATATGCTAACAAAAATAATGTTGGAAGCCTTAGCTCCGACTCTGCATGGAGCTCATATCGGTGAGCAAAGTGGACGACTAGATTGAGACATATTAAACCAGACCCATAATCAAGGAATATTCGACTCACATGCCTTGTTTACGGACATGTTTGCACATCCAGCTTTATATCTCAACGGGACTGCTCCCTTGAATGTTACTGGCGCAGTTCGTGCCTGTATATTCAAAGAAAACGAGTCGACAGGCGACACTGGGTCATGCACCATTGCAACTGGCACAGAAAAAGATAGCTTCCTCTGGTATGACGTTATCACTCTTGGATTGTGCGTTAGAAAACTCATAGGGTGATAGGTTTGACGAGCTTCATCCAAGCGAGCAATCAGACAGAATCGTTGCAAAAGAAATTGCTTCCGTCATTCGAGGGCAGAAGAGTAGGTGGACAACATGGCTAAGTTGAGCAATTGGATGAGGTCGAGGTCGAGGGTAAAAACCACATTACTCATGTAGTATGAGATGAATAGACCGCATGCTAGGTCTATAAGTCTATCGACTGTAAGCTGCAAGCCAAATTGCCATTGTCAATATGGAGTTGGTCCAATTGGTCATGAAGTTCTTTGTACTTACGGGACTCCGCCAAATCAAAAGATTTCGGATCACCTAAACCCGACGTTCCGTGGAGCTCCGGATCCGTATGTATATGGCTGGATTTCAGTGCCAGCAAGCTGTATTGAACTCAGCGCCGATTCTCGTTTGGTACGCTTAAAAGCGATGTTGCGGTGAGCACTAACTCAAGCATATTGTTTACCTATTTATTTGAATTTATAGGTTTGGTATTACTGCAAGGCACATTGAGACGACTTCAAAATAAAGCATACGGGACGGTTTGCTATGTGATTCAGAATTATTGAGTGAGGTAATATCAGTATACGTATCTCTCATAACCACGATTTAGTCAAGTCCAGGACTTCAAATTCATGCCTAATTTTACTTGACTTCATGCTCAATGATAGATACACTCGAATATCTCATGACGCAATCGACGCCAAGGACGGTTTTTTGCTGGCGTACCACTAGTCCTTAAATATTTCGACCGCAACGGCCATTTCGTACTTATCTAGCGCAGTCAAGGTCGCATGACGAGAGTGAGAGAAAGTAGCATGTTGCAAAAGAAAAACACCGAAGGAGTGGCGAGTGATCGAGGGGGGCACGCGCTTGCATCTGCATGGTCAACAGGGCTTGCGAGTTCAATGCGGCCATGTAAGTGGAAATTTATTGGCATAAATTTAGATGAAGGAATTGCTGTGAAAGAATGGATTAACCACTCCTTGCAAGCCCAAAAAATGAGACTGTCCAAATACCTTGCGCTTTCTCTCTTCATTGCTGTGGTTAGTTCTGCGGGTGTCGTGGCCACCCTATGCAGCAGGGCAGGCCCATGTAAACCTCTTCCCCTTTGCCTGAGCAGGCTCGAATAATATTACCTTTCGGGATCTATATCTTGTGGGTTGGGACTGATGACGTCGGGTCAAATGCCTTGTTGACCATGGGCAACGAAACATCACTAGTTGAAGTTACTACTTGTATAGTTAATTGGGTTAAAGGCTTGTACGAAAGTGGAGCAAGAAATTTCATTTTCCAGAACGTACGTAGTACTCACAATCAGATGCCAGTTGTTGACTATGACGCAGATGATACCACTTCAAGACGTACCCCTGTACGCACCGGTATCATATCCCAACAGATACTGGACAGCAGAAAAAAATTCCACTGAGTGGAGCATGTTTATCACGGAGCTTGTCCTGTCCGGAAATATGTTAACAAAGCTCATGCTAGAAGCTCTTGTTCCTACCTTGCATGGAGCTCATGTTGGTGAGTGTGTTACCACATAAGAGTGTGCATAGCATTGATCTTCCATTTAGCAATCTTTGACTCCCACTCTCTCTTTGCTGACAGGTTTGCCCATCCAGCGCTATATCGTAATGGGACTGCCCCATTAAATATGACGGGCTCGATTCGTGCTTGTGTATTCGAACTAAACGAGTTCACAAACGACACTGGGGATTGTACAATCGCGACAGGCACAGACGTAGACAGCTTCCTGTGGTACGTACTCACTGTGTCTTCCGGCAAAGAGCAGATCTCTAAATCGCATAATAGGGTCGACGAGCTTCACCTCAGCGAGCAAGCAGACAGAATCGTAGGACGAGAAATTGCAAAAGTAATCCGGGGCGAGAAGAACAAATGGATAACGTGGCTTGGTTGAGTCAAAAGTTGCTGTAGAGAAATCTTAGCCTGGCGTGTTAATACTAGGATTGAAAAATAGAAAACCAGTCATTAAGCTGGCGCGACCTCGGAAATTGCAGAGGTGGTCCAGATGTTTTGTCAGATCAACATAAACTTGAGCCAAGTTTGACAACGGCATCAGTGTATGTAGTCTATGGCAATTGCAAAAGAAATAAAAATCCACGGCTTGCTGAATTTGAATCTGAATCTGATTCAAAAATTGAAATTTTAATTTACTTCGTATCGTTACGGGATACTGGGAGTACATGATGTAGCTATGTAGGATTGTTAGGTATTTACCTTATTCACAAATATTTACAGGTTCCAGATATATACGCATCCCACACGGTACTCATATATAATCAAAATTCCAACTACATAAGTACGATCCAGCTTAAAAAAGCCCTGCAAGATCAGCAAAAGGATCTTTCTGCTGCGTCGTTGATTGAATTGCAGGTGGTGACTGATGTGCTTGAGGTGAACTCGAAGATGATTGTACGCCCATAGCTAATCCGCCATACATAGCAACTGGGCCTTTTGGTACATTCGTCGTGTTGTTGAAATAGTTAGGCGCAGTGGATGGTTGGGATGGTGTGTTTGGAAGCATAATCGCGGCGGGCGGCGTAGCAGACAAAAGAGGTGGTGATAAAACCCCTGACCCCGGTCGTGAATGGCTGTTCCCTAGAAGAGCACTGCCCATACCAAAACCATTTCCAGGCCCCATCGTTGGAACGGGTGAATGGGTGGGCATCGCTCCAAATACACTGCCAGAACCAGATAACTGAATTGGGGGAGCTGATGTGGTAGAAAATAAACCAGTCAGGTCGTTTGGATCCGACGTTACAGTACTTGAAGCGCTCTCATCAAGATCAATCAAGGACACATCATTTCGCCCAGAGTTATTTGATAGTTCGGCGGGTATTGGATTGGCAGCCGCGGTGAAATCGCCCTTCTTATAAGCGTCATACCGATCTAGTACATTGTTGATTTGATCATTGATTTGGAGAAAAGTATCTGCATATCACGTAAGAAAGGGAGCCTTAGAATCGAAAGACCTGAATACCAAGTGATTCTGAGTCGTCTGACTCTGCATCATTGATCCACTTTTGCAGCTTTGGGCGAGCATTAGTGAGAATAGAAGCGACTTGCTGGTATTGGAATTCTGACTTAGCAATAGTTACGTATCAAGATAACAGTACTTACAGCGTATGCATCGCCTGATGCAAACTTCTCTCCGCGTGTAGTATCAACGTTATCCAGTAGCTCATTTAAGAGTATGACCTTTTGCTCTAATTTATTGAGATCAGTTAGTGCTTGTGAACGATAGTCTGGTTTGGCATCGGGGTTCGCCCCCGCAAGCGCTTTCATAAGTTCCTGTGCTGCCGCCAGATCTCTTGGTGTACCTCGCCGGATGAGTTCCTGAAGTTTTGCTGACTGGGCTGTCCTATCCTCTTCCTCCAATTCCTCCGCAGACTTGAGATTCTAGAAGACATTTAGAATGTCTATAGCATTAAACGCCAAACTTCCGACGCACCGAAGCAGAGGCTAACGACGGCGGCCGGCCAGCGTCACGGAAATGATAACCTTTGAATGTTAATAGGCGGTGCATATCTCTGATGTTCCCTAAATCTTCTTTCCATCGTGAATCTGCGCAAATAGTCTGCTTCCAACTGTGTATCAGCTCGAGAATACGCGACATGACCGGACCAGGGAAAGGGGGCGGCCTTTCAGGAAAGCGGCGAACAAGCTCGTTCAAGAACTCCTTCGTCGATATTTGAAGATGAAAAGGGTATCCACATGACTGTACTAGCGTATCTAAAAGGGCGAGAGAAAGGATTGCTACGTGCGGATTGCGATGATTTGCAAGACGAGCAATGAACATAGCAGCTTCGCGCGGGCTGAAATCATAATCATTGAGCAGTACTCCTTGCAATGCACAAGAATGGACTTACTTATTCGCTTTTTTAGTATTAATGTACTCAGCGACTTCAAGATGTAATGCGTAGTTGGGTTCGTGCAGAGAGGGATCGCAAGCACGGGTGATGAGCATTTCTATTGGCGACACCTTCATCCAACTCGCAGGGCCCGTTGGACTGTTCAGCATGGCGCAAGGTCTTTCTCTTCACAAAGACTGCCTTTTGTTGTGTATCCTAGGTAATCGGCGATTTATCTCAGTAATGCGTAGTTGTAGAATGAGTAGAAGAAACAGTTTTGATCAACGTTTGCTTGATCGCGTGGCATTACAAATGAGGGACCTAGAATCACATTTTGTGCAAATTGAATATTAATTTGGCATACATGATTCGAACCTTTTCTTGATTTCTACTGTGCTATGTAGTACGAGCTTATAAGACCCGTCGCTTCGCAACGGCAAAGTCGCTGACGCTCCAATGCCTGCTACGCTCGGGGTCACAGC
>JASFDA010000197.1:0-23374 GCA_036936965.1 Cystoderma amianthinum
ACCCATCCCTGCTCAAATTCTTTGGCGTGCGGTTCAGAGACTTCCGTGTGGAAAATCGGCCACTCGGGACAGAAGAGGTTACGTTTATCACAAAGAACTTGACATTGGCCAAATTGCACATTACGGGATGGCGTCGCCATCGTCAACACAAACATCCACTTTCTCGTCTAACTTATATCGCCAATTTACATAGCAGATGCCCCACTGGTTTGTATGCGTTCCAGAATCACCGAAAGGCGTGGGGGATTTTGCTATGAAATTAGTGAAGCTACAAGAATCCGTTTATTTTATTTCAAAGACCACACCAGCAAAATAACGTTCTCCATACTCAGGCCGCGTGCGTTGCAAAGATTCTGGAAAATTAAGCTGATGAGGCATTTTATTGTTATCTGATGATAAGGAAACGCACCGTTTACTTTGGACTTGAATAAGCTGGCAGTGGCAATTTTTGGAGTCGTCTATCGCTGATCCACCAAACGAATCTCATAGGAGAGAATCGCTCTTAGTGGCACCCCAGTCGCGACGACGCATGCAGGTCGTGGTTTTGTTTGAATTTTATGTAATATGTCGAGAAATATTAAAATATTTTCAACATCAAGGACTGACGTAATTCAGGTGCGAAAATATTCCTCGTACCATTCAACATGA
This sequence comes from Cystoderma amianthinum, assembly GCA_036936965.1. NCBI lineage: Eukaryota > Fungi > Basidiomycota > Agaricomycetes > Agaricales > Squamanitaceae > Cystoderma > Cystoderma amianthinum. The sequence continues at coordinate 649 of JASFDA010000197.1, forward strand.
CGTCAAATGATATGACGTCCTACTCTTGCCATCTCATATAAGAGTAAGGATTCCACCCTTTCTTCCTTTTTCAAAAAACATAATGTCTACCCGAAAACGTTCCTCGCCCATGAACGCTTCTTCCACAGCAGAAAATCTCCCTCCTCCACGTCAAACAAGAGCTCTCCCCAAAGTACAGGCTCCACTCATCAACACTAGTCTTCACAAAGTAATCTACATCCTCGGTATACTCACCATATCTCTCGGTGCATTCTACACCTACAGAAGTGTGCAGTACAAATCAGAAGTAGGCGGGTGGTGGAATCTTGCACTGGGTCGACGCCCTCCCCAATTAGTATATGACACCCAAGACCAGAGGCAGACGAAGAAAGAGCCGAAGAAAAAACATGACGGAAGTGTAGAAGACAGCATCAATGCACTCGCAAAGGCATTGGGAATACCGTCCAACGAGCTAGCTTCAGCTATCGCCGGAGCCGTGAAGATGCACGTGCCGCCAGCGAGTCTATCCTCGGTCGCTGCGAAGGAGACGGGCCCTGCTGTCGAGGCTTTATTGCATGGAACCAAAGATAATTCAAATAATAACGCGGACGCGGCACCACCAGCGACGCCAGGGGTTGTTGGAGGGATAGTCAGTGGAATGGAGGGTTTCGTGGGTATGGATGAACCATGACGTCGATTACTCTCAGTAAGGTTCAAATTCCTTAACGTTGGGTACGGTCGCGAATAGTAATTGGCTAATTCCTTCGACCAAACCATGCTCCTTGGCAGTCGAGACCTTGTATAATTTCAGCAAGCGGGAGAGCCAGAAACTCTTAATCCATACAATATACTGACAGCAACGTGTCCCATTCATCAATCGTAATAAAAGGCTTGAATAAGAATCAAATTATGTAAAATTTGCACTTGGATGTTGGAGCAAACTCTGAAGAGCTTCCCTAAAGCCAAAGGCACAACCCACTAAAAGGAGCAGCGCCTATGCCTCTCAGTTTTTCGCAATAAGACACACTCAGGAAACAAGAGTATCATACTTACCACACTCATCTGGGTGAAATTGTAGAATTGAACTGAGGGCGTGATCGAAAGCACATTTTCCACCGGCAATGTCCCGCCGGTTCCGCCAACAAATCATCAGGTGCCTGACAATGATCAATGTCAATATTAATTACACCCATGATAACTGAGGCTCAATCTCAGTGTCTTTCTGCTCATGGACGCCATACCCAGCTCCCAATTCTTCCTATTCAAAGACTGCATCGCTCGTCGAGTGCTCGTTCAATCTATCTCTGGCGAGGCTGATTCTTCAGAACTCAACGAGTTCGCTTCGTATCTTGCGACCGAAGCGTGGCCTACGATCCCACCTGCACTACAAGAAGCGACATATGAACTGCGCTCAGACGCACCAGACCCAGATACCCTGTCTCTAGACTCTATCTCACCTGCATTCATCGACACGCTCGTCTCATATGGCTTAGCTCCAGACCCTGACGCCGCTCTTGAATTCCTACGGAAATGTATAGCAGACTACGCCCAGGAAGCCTGTGCGCCCCCACCAGTCTGGTCCTCGACGCGCACGACTGAGTGTGAGATCTGCGAGCGAGATGTTCCATTGACTTATCACCACTTGATACCTCGTTCGACACACGCCAAGGTCCTAAAGAGAAAATGGCACCCAGAAAGCATGCTCAACTCCGTCGCATGGCTCTGTCGGTTAGTTCTTGGGTGACGTGTCCTGGTTTCATTCTGATAAAGCTTGGTGCAGCCCATGCCATACTGCTGTTCACAGAGTGGCCAGTACTGAAGTGCTCGCGCGTCACTTTTATACGGTAGACTTGCTCTTGGACAGGGAAGATATTCAAAGATGGCAGAAATACGCGGCTAAGCAGCGATTTGGGGTTAGGCGGGGTTAATTCAACTGCTTTTGTCGTATTCAATAATGAGGACTGGATTACTGCCAACTTTTGTTACTTGTTACTTCTTGCGAATCACGATGAGCTTCTTTCTGTGTCTTGATGCGACTTACGTAAATTTAAATCCAAGCTCGACCCATCGCTGCTCTTACCTCCTTCCTTTATCTCTCCGTTGATCCATACGAAAAAATGAAGCGCTACTTCCGTAAATTTCTCCTCCCAGCGTTAGTGATGTTCACAGCTAGGGTCGTCGAGGGCGGAGGGTCTATTTGTGAGCCCCTCAAATGCAGTAAGCTTATCCCCGCCCCAACCGTGATCTTCAATTTTTTTAACCACGCTTCTTAGACATGGTCGTACAACTATTTGAATGGGATTGGAAGGATATCGCTCGTGAATGTCGCGCGCTCGGTCAAGCGGGTAAGCATATTTCCTCAACACTGTGGCTTGCATTAATCATCGTTGTAGGGATGGACTGCGTTCATGGTGAGCAATTCAATAATCGTCAACACCTTGCTTCACACTAAAACACGCATACATCTACCAGTCAGCCCGGCTGTAGAGCATATCCAGGGTAAGCATTAACATGCTCGAAACAAACACTACACAGAATAACATATGTCGCTGCAGGCTCCCAATGGTGGACACCATACCAAGTCGTCTCATACAAATTCAACTCAAAATATGGTATTAAAGAAGAATTCGAGAATATGGTCAAGGAATGCCAAAATGCTGGTGTCACGATCATGGCCGGTATGCTCATTCTCGTATCGTCTATATATACTCCATGTTCATTGATATTTCATGATAGACGCTGTAATAAATCATATGACAGCACTCGAATCTGGTGAGCCTTCGCCCCTGTCCTCGAATTATCCATCTCATTCTTGTAAGGTGTCGGAGTTGCTGGAACTCGTACGCATATATTCATCTTTTATGCTACATTATGACGTCTAAGCCTCGTATCTTACATAGCATTCAAACATTACGAATATCCCGACTACAAAGAAGAGGTATACTCATTTTTTTCGTCAGCTCACATAAAATGACGCTGATGCCTGTCAGGATTTCCATCTGCCACATTGCGGGCTATTCAATTACGGCGACCAAAGACAAGTTCAACAATGCGAACTTGACGGCCTCGCCGAGTGAGCTCCTAATTTTACCTCTGCAGGCCCAGGTTCTCATCAGATTGTCAGCTTAAATACCTCAAAGGACAATGTGCGAAATACTTTGAGAGCGCATCTTAGAGAGTATATGAAGATGGGCGTTTCATGTTTCCGAATCGACGCTGCGAAACGTTTGTCATCCGTCTCTTACCCCATATTGGTGAACCAATAGGTTTTGGCAGATATCTCAAAGGAGGATCTCGAAGCTATTCTTAAACCCCTGTACGACGAACACAAGTTCCAGTGTACGCTTGAGGTCTGTACGGTGATGAATGCCCTCTCCACTTTGTACTTATTTTTTGTCAAGGTTCCCAAAACCGAAGATGATGCTATTGGACCAACTGAATACCATGATTTTGGTGAGTTTTGTTCTACTTCATGTTATCGCAGCGCGTTGACACAGCCAACAAAAAGGCAGCGTCCAAGAGTAAATTCTAAACACTCTGCTTTCCTTTATTCTGACTCGTTATGGATTCAGGTTTAGATACAGTATGGATATAAAGGGCGCTTTCGAACACCACGTTTCTTCGCTATGCACAACCAAGAATCCTCAACCAGACTGGGTGCCCAGAGAAAAAGCTCAGATCTTCGTCGCCACTCCAGATACTGAGCGCGTCCGAGTAAGCACTTGATAACTAATACAGATGATCCCTATTTGACCATAGCAAGAACCCGCAAAAAGCCACGTTGAAGTATTATTCTCCACACAATGCGTACTTGTTGGCTCATATCTGGATGATGTACGTTGCTCTATCCTCCTCGTCTTCACCTCATATATTTACTTGGGCACCAGGGGGCAAGATTACGGCGTGGCCACACTTATGTCTAGCTATAATTATCACGATGAAAATCAAAGTCGTCCAGAGGAATCGCCATGTACATCTGGGAGTCGCTGGTGAGTGACTTATTATTATTAAGTTAGCAAGTTTTTTTTTGATATCGAACCGCAAGGCGCTGTGAACACCGAACTTTGGAAATGGGAGAAATGACTAGGTTTCGCAAAGTGGTGGGGGATGCAGAAGCTAATTATGTCGTGACCTCCCCGGATCGTATCCATTTGTGCCGAGGTGAGTTGGAAGCAAATTACTAGCACCGAGCGTTATATTGATATTTTTCCAGGAAACAAAGGATGTGTTATCATTAACAACTGTGATAGTCTGTGGAGTGCTGAGATCCACACGACTCTTGGGGAAGGGTCATACCACAATGTGCTGCACAGGGATGGCGATCCAATTTGGATCGATAAGGGTGGACTTGCGAAGATTTCGTTAGGACCTTGGAGCGCAGCGGTCATTCATATTGAAGCTATGAAATCCGAACACAGCTTTATTCGCACTGAGCCTCACAAAGGATTAGCGGCTCACCTGCATCAACACAAGGGCCTCAAAGATGGCATTTTCTAGAGTTTAATTTTTCTTGACTTTGACGATTCTTTTAATGACGTTGTAGCAACCGTTTGTATTTTTTACCTTTCATTGAATCAAATGTAGAATAAACTTCTTAATCCAGCAAATCTATAAATACGCCCTCACAACGCAGCTGTTATTCAGGCACAGAAACAAAATAGCCGAACATAAACCGGCTAACATTCATATTTTGATGTACCTGGTCGTTATCAACTACGTCCATGTGAACGGCCATGGTCCAAGCAAGACGTCGTGTATCCTATGTTATACAGCCTCCTACAACTTCCGTACAGCTTCTGCACCTCCCAGCACACGGAATATCACGATTAGGCGTCATTGGTCCTCTCCTAGTTCCTCAGTCTCGCTACAAGGATGCGCTTTTACAGGATGATAAAGTTCCCGCAAGATCAACGCACCCACGCCATCGACTTGGTGTGGCTTCGTTAGCGCTGGATCTGTCAACGATACTCACCGGGCGCCACGCGCCTGAGGGTATCTTGTACTCTGGGGGTCGGGATGGAATGGTTGTTGGTTGGGATCTGGGCATACCCATGAAAGCACGGAAACCTCAAGAGGTCGGCTCGTCTGCCCGGAAGGGCGGAAGGTGGGAGGTTATGACGGGCTGGGCGGATGATGTGATCGATGAGGAGGCTGAGGATGGTGACGAACGTGCGGTGAGCGATGGCGATGTGCTTGGAGATGTTACTGCCCGCCAACCTCGTGCTAGCACCAAGAGCGAAATGGTGCAGGAACCACTGTGGGAAACAGATGTGACAATGTATAGGCCTGGAACAGTGCGTGCTTTGGATTATACTGCTCTTTTGAAGCTCATTTTCCACATAGCGTAGCCAGTTTAGACAGTGCGCGCAAGCTCACACTGACTGGGTAAATGATATTCTTCTTTGTAATTATAATCAAACTGGTAAGAGACGCTCTCAGTTTATTCAGTAACTCTGGTTAAAGGCCGCTAGTTGTCTCCGCGTCTTCTGACGGAACTATCAAAGCATGGAATCCCCATGCCCCGACGCTCACCGATCCATCCACAGTTGGATCGCACAGCGACTACGTACGCTGCTTGACGCAATGGTATGTTTCATCAGCCCGTCTTAACATGTAGTTCAATCATTTCCCATAGTCACGAACAAAACTGGATTGCATCTGGATCCTTTGACCGTACCGTAAAGCTTTGGGACCTTAATCGCTCTTTTGGCGAGTCCGCACCTGAACCACTCATTACTCTAAATCCCCCTGATGCTACCGCCCCGAAATCATCAGTCTATGCCCTCGCAGCTGATCCTTTTGGTAGAACTATAGCATCTGGCTCTCCCGAAAGGGTAATCAGGCTTTGGGATCCTCGGACTGGACGTAGAACAGGTCCGTATTAAATTTATGGCCACAAAAGCAAAACTCAGCTCGCGATTCTAGGGAAACTGGTTGGTCATACTGATAACATACGGGCTATCTTGATATCTGAAGACTCAAAATATGTACGCTTGGCCTTTCCTTGCGCATGGACACTACTCATGAACCCTCTAGTTACTTACAGGATCTGCCGACGGTACGCAACATCTGTACGACTCAACGCGAACTGATCCCTTTTTCAGCGACTGTGAAGCTGTGGTCTCTAGCATCTCAACGTTGTCTTCATACCTTCACTCACCACGCAGAATCTGTCTGGTCCTTGTCCTCCCCACATCCATCACTCGAAGTATTTTACTCTGGCGACCGTTCCGGTCTAGTCTGCCGCGTAGATGTTGAAGGTTGTTCTGATTTATCGGATGGGGACTGTATTCTTTTATGCCAGGACTCAGCAGAATCCGGAAAATACTCTGAAGGCATCAACAAAATCGTCACTATGGACGACCACCTCCTCTGGACTGCCTCTGGAAGTTCTTCAATCAAACGCTGGCGAATTCCTCAGCGGCGCGCAGTCAGAGGATCTCAGAGATATGCTGAATCCGAGTCGGACAGAAACATTCTCATAGATGCTCCCGTCTTCCAACGGCACCCGTCGGCCACTAGCGAGGCTGCCTCGGCGGCTAGCACTCGACCGTCTACATCTCAGGGTGTGAGGGTGCCCTTTTCTGTATCTGTGCAGTCATTGACATCTGATAACTGGCCGACACGTGATAGGGATAATGAGGCACAAATACAAGGTATCCCTATCGAAAGCCTCGTAAAACTAGTGTCGCCAAATGATCCTTTCACGCCTTATACCTCTACTGGAGCCAGAGACCCCGAAGTCGCGACGCTGTACTCTGCAGCATCTGTTATGTCCGTTCCACGAACGAATCCCCTTCGGTCCCCAGGTCAGACAGTTGTACAACATCAACAACAGGCGCAACCACATTTAAGTCCGCTCCATACGTCTCGCACAGAGGAATCTGTTCAGAGTCCTCTCAACACTGCTCTTGCCAATTACGAGGAACGCGAGTTGGCTGCTGATGCCATTCCCCTGTGCACGATGACTGATGATGTTATCGATGGTGATCACGGATTAGTGCGCTCTATCATCTTGAATGACAGAATTCACGCTCTAACAGTCGACACATCTGGTGAAGTTGCTGTTTGGGATATTGTAAGAGGTGTTTGCCGCGGGAAATTTCCTGCCGAAGACGTTGCTGCTGTTAGTCTTGCTGGTAGTGTTGCTGGCGAGAGTGGTGAGCGCGAGCGTAGTCCACGTGAGGCTTTGGAAGCTGTACGTGAGCGCATAGAAGGTGAAGCCGTCATCGCGCCCTGGTGTTCCGCCGATACGAAGACTGGTGTTTTGACCATTCACGTGAATGAAAGACAATGTTTCGAGGCTGAGGTTTACGCGGATGAAGTTGGGTTCCCACATGATCACAATTTCAATGATGAGTCAAAGTGTAAGCTTTTCTTTTTTTTTCGCCCTAGCGATGATTTTCTTACAATGCGTTTCAGTGAATATTGGAAAGTGGATTCTAAAAAATTTGTTTTTTGGCTTTATAAGGGAAGAACAACGACTGCAGCATCAGCTAGGGAACATAAATGAAGACGGTGTGCTTTCCCCTAGCCTAGGTCGGCACATTCAGAACAGAAGTCGAGAATCCAATACATCAATCCCAGAATCTAATATTGGACGCCACCATAGACATAGTAGAAGTCAGGACTCGAACACTTCTGAACTCTCATCAAAGTCCTTCAATAGTGGTATTGTTACATGTTCCGCGAACATGGTGCCTGCAATACCTTCTATATTGTCATCGCCTATTCGAGCTTCTCCTCTCATAGCACCTCATGTGCCTCTTTACAATCTGCCTCGCGAAAATGTGGTTATTCCCTCTCTTCCACAGTCACCCGGTATCAACAGCAATGATGCAACCCCAGTTCCCTTGTTCCCTTTGCGCACGCGCGCAGGTACGGTAGACGGTTCGTCAATGGTTACACCTAACGCCAATAAAGAGACCGATTATTTCTCTTCACGAACACGCCAACAATCACTGCAACCAGGCGTGCCTAACACGCCTGACGATTTTTCTGCTTGGAACGGGCCAAACAAACCGGAAACACAAGCTCCGCTCACTCCTAGTGGTTTAATGGGACGCATCAAAAATTTCGGTAAGCTGTCGAAGAGGCCAGTGAGCGATGTCAACAACTCGCCTGTGGTCCCTGCAGCAACTGTGGAAACACCCTCCGCTTCAGTATGTGTTTGGTTTCTTTTCTAAGAAACTAGCCTGACCTGCCTTGCTAGAACGTTACTGCAGCGGATGCTACGCAGACACTCCTGCAAGCGGTACTCTCCACACCCTTCACGCCCCCTCCAGTAACTGAAGCGCCAGTCCATTCCCTTCCTCCACATACGACAATAATAATTGCAGAAGATGCATCACCCAGTTTCCGCGTCATTTACCGCGGAACCGTGTCTAATACTCGGTTCGACCCTCAAGCTCTGGAATCAGCCATGCCCATGTGGTTATTAGAATGTCTGTTGCTGAATAAAACGCCTCTGCCAGTCCCACAGGTCAAGCTTAGCTTCATTTTGTTACCGTGGAACAAGGATCCCGAGGTGGAACCTTTGCCGGAGCTTTTAAACACGTATAATTACTTTTTCTTTGTTGCAACTTCTGCCTGATTTCTGCCCGTAGTACCCAATCGAAACTAACAGCAAACCGCTCCCTGCGAATTCGTAAGATCGTAGTCCATGTATGTCACGACTTGCACCTAGGCCTTCTTCCCTGACGTTTGACATAGGTGCAAGACAAAATCAACAAAGTGTCGCCACACTCACGAGCAGGTTCCATCCATTCGTCCTTAGATCTACAAGACCGGCATTCGGCTGGGGGGAAGCCTCCAGATACCTATGACATACTGTGCAATGATGCGCTCTTACCGCTTGATATGACGCTGGCCGCCGTTCGTCAGTATGTTTGGAGGCAATCGTCAGAGTTAGTCATGTACTATCGAAGGAAGCCTCAAGGGCCTGCTAAAGTGAGAAATAACTCAGTAGATATTGCTTGATAGTTGTCGTAGACACGTGAAAATATCTTAGAGCTTTGGGTGAGTTCTCAACATGGGATAACCTAACTGCACTTCGATCTAAAATATTAATTTGGAGCAATAGAGGTGGTACCCGGATTGAAAGAATGACATCTCGCGGACCGAGGAGGCTAGTGCGTTTTCAGTGAGAAAGTTTAAAAATTAAAATTCAATCGAATTAAAGCATCACATTTGATAATGCAAGTAAAAGATGATGCCGCGTACCCGGATTGAACGAGTGACCTTCTCATAGCGTTTGTACAAGTGAGACGCGCTACCTCTACGCCAACACGGCAACTGTAAAATATGCGTTTGTGAATGACTTCAGTCGGAGACCTGGCGAGAGTATGTCGCTGCACTACGCCAACACGGCTGCATCTTTCAAGGATGTAGAAGCAAATCTAAGGCAAAAGGAGCTAGAGTAGCCTATATATACAAACAAAGCTTGGTGCTTTTCAGAGAAACCTCCTAGTCTAATCTGGGGTTCTAACTTCTAACGAACGAAAGATTCACAGTGACCGACTCAATGTCCTCTATGAAGGCTTATCAGTACCCAGAAATGAATGTTCAGGAGTATTTTTTACATCCCTGGAACGGGATACGAGGGATATATTAAGCGCGCATTACAATCCATATCTGTTCTTGATTAAATCCGCCGCTCTTTCAGCTACAGTGTACACGATGGCCTGGGGATGACACTCCGGACTCCTTGCCTATACAACATGGTTAGAAGTAGCCTATTAGCAATGAGACCAACATGGAACGAGCTTACAAAGATAGATGCATCGGCAATGCGAAGGCCATAGGCTCCCTTGAGCATCAAGTCTGGGTCAACTACTCCCCATTTTGCACCATATGGGGACATTTTGGCAGTACCAGTTGGATGATGGCCCGTATATGAGTACTTACGAACATAGGCACCTTTCTGCTCCTCCGTGACTGCTTCCGCAAGTTCTCCCCAAGGACCCAGAACAAATCCTTCAAACGCGCGGGCTTGAGCAATGGTATTGACGTCTTTCATTGCCTGAACCATAGCGCGCAGATCAAAATCTTCGGCATAATAGTTAGGATCCACAATAGGGGGTAGGAAAGGATCCGATGACGCGAGGGTTACAGAGCCAACTAGGAAGCTCCAAGTCAGCAATAGTGTTCGCAATGCGAGAAAAGCAACTGCCTCTCGGTTTACCTGACAGTGGAGATACTACGAGAGACAAAAATGACATAAAAAACCCAGTCTCTGGATGGGTAAAGTTTGCCGTCGGTGCAAACCCATCCTGTTGTCATCTCAGCGAGATAAATGCTAGCACATTCAAGTCAAAATTTTACCACAATAATAATTTCTGTATGCGCAGAAGAGGGCCCGGAGGAAGGATCTCTATCGTTGGGAAAGGCAAATTCATCTGGAAGCCGCATGTAGCCGTACGTGTTGGCCGGAGAATTGACCATAAGTCCTTGTCCTGTCTTTTTCCACTGGTCGATCTTGCCGCCGAAGAGAGCAGGATTTCTCAGGAGAGAATCGGTACCGTTATCGGAACTGACCTTGAAGTAGTTTGCTAGCATGGGATGATCAGTGAAATTTTGGCCCACACTAGGAAGGTCCAAGATTGTATCAATTCCCAATTTCTCGAGTAAATGTTTGGAGCCAATTCCAGACAACTGTAAAAGCTTTGGAGTACCAATAGTACCAGCAGATAGGATTATTTCCTTTCTGGCAGTGATCTGGTAACATAGTTCTGTAAATAATGCACTTGAGCCTACAATGACTCTAGTGAAATTTTGTTTGACCCACGGCTAGGGACGGTTTGAACTTGAACGGAATTGAACACAGGAGCGCCACCAAAGCTGCCACTTTTGAGTAGCTTGACCGCACGAGAAGAAATTAAAACATCGAGGTTGCTTCTGCCGAGTGCTGGTTTCAAATATGCGGTCGCAGAACTCGACCTCTTCCCTTCTCCGATGGAAGAAGGTATGTAACCTTTGCAGCATCAGTAAGGGTGGTTATGATCAGTGTTATACATCATACCAAAGCCGACAGTGGTCCCTGCATTGAAATCGCTGGTAAGACTGAAACGGTCGCCAAGCTCCTTGCTGGCACCAATGACGAGGTCATCAAGTTGAGTGGGATGCCCTGGTAACGACACAGAGACAGGACCGTTGCCATAAGCATCTGGCATAACATATCCCAAAGTGTCGTGGCCATCAGCAGGGTCAACTAGGCGTGAGGTCTGCCTCTATTAAAAAACGTAACCCGCTGGGCGTCTATAGTTTCGTACCTTGCGGAAATATTTATTAATTGAGGCCCAAGACCAACCGTCGTCTTCAGTTATAGTAGCCCAATTATACCACATATCATTTGACCCACGATTCCAAACGTGTAGATCTGCGAATGTCAATTAGGTACTTGATACAAGAAGGGGTCAGTGCTTGACTCACTAATTGAACTAGAACCGCCTAGAACATGCCCCGCAGACATTTCACCTCGACGTCCATTCCAACCTGCCTGCGGAGGAAAGGTGAAGTTCCAGTCGACCGCGGTTCTTGGCAAAGTAACACCAAGGTAGGGGACGATTGATGCAAATACCCCTTCATTGCTGGAAGTAACACAATTTTGAGCGCACTTTTTGATAGTAATGCCCTTCATACCTTCCTCCAGCTTCTATCACAAGAACTTTGATGCTGGGATTCTCCGAAAGGCGGTTAGCGAGCACGCAGCCCGCGGTCCCTCCTTGGAATAGTAATGCTTGAGTACAAGTAAAGGAAACATCTATAATGTACTCACCTCCGATGATAACAAAGTCGTATTCATATTCGGAGAGTTCTGCTGGAGATGATAGCAACGCGCTTTGAACTAGCGATACAGCGAAAATGCTCAATAGCGCCGCAAATAACATGGTCAGGAGATGGCAGCTAAAGCCAAGTCTAAGCTCTGGAGTCTGAGGTATATATAAGTGTTATTTTACACATACCATCACGTAAACGGTTGTGCCTGGGCGCTCGCATAAATGACTATATTGGTCTGACGCTGACGTTGCTATGCGCATCGGGTGAACATTTCAAGAATTAATTTATCTTACATACTTAAAGCACGAGTTTTGAGAAAATTTAAAGTTGAAAGCTTTCGCGAAAATCGGAAATTGCAAGGCGCTGATATGGTACAGATTTTATAACGAATTACCGTAACATTTTAGCGCAAGGAAGGTTGTGGAAGGTGACAATATGGCTGTAGTGACAAGCGAATAGTTATTCAACTTGATGCTTATTTACAGACATGTTGGGATCAAGCTTTGATGTTCTCCTGCATCTGGCGAGGCGCACAACAATCTCGTTTATGTATAATCTCTCGACTGAGGACTGGAACCCAGCAAACTGCGTATCATCGCGGCTTCACTAGTACAAGTTTTCGCAGCGCTAGATACATTCGATTCGAGGAGCCACCTGAGTCCCAGAAACCAGAGTCTCAAAAGCCTTCGCTCAAATGGAATCCCGCAGTGATGTCCTTTGGAGGTGCTGTGGTGCTAGGAATAGCATACTATATCTCTCAGTTAGTGACCGATCTGCGTACCCAAACAACTTGAAACCATTTCCTTGAAGTTTAGAACAAGTTCCTGAAACAGGTCGCTGGCGGTTCATGAATACAACGCCTTGGATCGAGGCAAATGTACCCAAAATTTCTTCATCTATTGTGCATGATATCTGATACTCGTTACTCAGTTGGCCAAGATGGCACAGGACGAGGTTCGACAAAAGTTTCGACATTCAGTTTTACCGCCATCTCACCCACTCACCCGCCATGTACGCCGTGTCGTCTCCGGAATTCTGTCAGCTTCGAATCTAGGACACCTCAGTGGCGACGCAGATCTTCCACACATCTCACCCATTCCGGGAATGGATACATGGAGCATAGATACAGACTCCGGGGCATCAATGGAATCAGCCTATGGGCCCGGCATGGAGTGGGACGTAATTGTGGTCAATAACGAACGTGAAATCAATGCCATGGCGACGCCTGGTAAGTTTTAGATCTGCGTTTTAGTTTACATACTGAATAACGAGTGCTGCAGGGGTAGTAATCGTGTTCTCGGGAATTCTGCCTGTGTGTAAGGATGAACAAGGGCTTGCTGCAGTACTTGCTCATGGTGAGCTATCTTCCTTTCAACTTGAGTGTGATTAACAACCCCTACCAGAGATTGGGCATGTGGGTATGTATATTTCTTCGAGCACAATGGCTTTCACTCATTAGATGTCCAGTTGCCCGGCACAGTGCTGAGACAATCTCGCGTCTGACAATCTGGATTGGATTCATTTTTCTCTTTAATCTCTTTGGTCTAGATATGTTGCCGGGTCTTTCCTCAAGTTTGCATCATTATCTTCTAGAACTTCCGAATTCGCGTAAACAGGAGCAAGAAGGTCAGTTCCACTCTTATCCAACAATGTTACAGCCGTGAGACAGTTGTACAGCGGATCTCATCGGGTTAAGATTGATGTCGCGGGCCTGTTATGATCCCAAAGCCGCGCCTGAGTGGGTCTCGGCAAAATTCTTATGCACTACCTCACTCATTGGATTCTTCAGGATGTTCCATCGCCTGGGTATAGTTGAAGCGAAGATGGGGGCAACAAGAAGGCCGGACTTTACAAGAACACATCCATCGTCTGAGAAACGTGTCAAGGTATTATGTTTTATTTCTTTTTTGCGGTCATGACTCATGTGTTCTGTAGTACCTAGAGGAAGCATTACCTGAAGGTTATGCTATTCTGGCTGCAAACCCGGAATGCTCAAGCCAAAGAGACCATTTTGAACGATTTAGAAATACTGTTGAGATGCAATTCAAAGCTGAATGGGAATGGGAGCTCGTTAATTAAATATGTATGTTACTTGGTGTATATGGTCTAATTCGAATATCACTTGCGTTTTTGTGTTAGAAAGACTTTTGCTTCTGCCCACTCTATCCTTTCCCTCTCCTTCCCCAAGACTTCACCTCTCCTGACTTCTTCCTCATTGATCAGCTTCCAATCCTCATACTCCACAACCAATCCTTCCTTCAGCCACTGTTTCACTTCAACAGGAGGATCATCTGGATGCGGTTCGGGATTAAGTACCACCTCTGTCCCATTTCCAAGCCCCGCATTAGATGTAGGCGTTGTGCTCACAGTTTCACCCTCCGGCATCCAGTCAGTCAATATGGTGTCTGCGATACCATACGCATTCATCATTGTCGTCGCGAGCACGCCCTTTGCACCCGTTGCCGCCCACCCAGAGGCATAAACGTTCTTTAACGTCGTGCCCGCCGAAGTTATCACCCGCCCTGAAACAGTCCGCAAATGGTTTAATGCTGGGTCGTAGAAAGCTGCCGTTGGCTCGCCATGGAAGCCTAGCGAGGTGACGACAAGGTCAGTGGAGAGCGTCGACGACTGGCCTGTGGGGACCGCACGTTTCGTTGTTGGGTCAACACTTGTATGCGCGAGGGATAATTTGGCAAATGGGGAGCCGGTATATGGCTCGACCAGTCCTGTCGGGGAGCGGAAAAAGTCGAGAGACCATGTCTTCTCCTTTGTTCCTGGGAGGTTTTTCGATCCTTTCTGGAGCAGTTGCAACACCCGACCCTGCTGGCGCGTGAGGGTTATATCAGTTGGGGTTGAAAGAAGAGAGGGTTCTATGGGAACCATTGATGCTTGGGGGAGATTGATCAACTCTCGAAGCTCCTTCATGGTGAAAGCCGCTTCTAGAGGACCCCGACGCGCGATAATGGAAACGTGTTTGACAGTGGATTTGCTTAGGACGTCGAGAACAGGTGAAGGAACATCGTATTTGGCTAATATGGATACATCCGTGAGCAACATTCGAGCGACGTCAAGCGAAACGTTGCCGTTTCCAATAATCGAGACATGCTTTACTTTATCAAGAGCAGGTGCAGGTGGTCTGCTAGGATGCTGTGTATACCAGTGGACAAGGGATAAGGCAGGCACACAATATTGGGAAGGGGGAAGTGCAGCGTGCAAAGTAGGAAGAGCACACCCCGTTGCAAAGACAACGTGCGTGTAATTCTCGAAAATTGAAGAGAGGGGTAACTGTAAGGCGTGGGGTATCGATTTGCCTGCATCGCCGACGTTTATGTTCCCAAAATATCGTAGCCTTGGATCTTTTGCTGCCGCGTCAAACTTGTGAGTGCAGTTCTAAGGATAAATTTACCTCAGCAAGAGAGCACATAATAAAATAATGCACATGGGCACCACACAATGGCCTCTAATATCTCCTTACCACAGTGCTAGTCCCAGCATTTCATCTATGTACTTGCCTTGACTTCAGGGTGATCCGGCGCTACTCCATATCTGACAAGCCCGTGAGGGGCCCAAAGGCGGTCGAATAAATGAACCTTGAAAGATGGAGCAGTCGTTGGTAAAAGCGAAAGAATACGAGAGGCAACATAGAAAGCAGAAGGACCACCGCCGATAATAGCCAACTTCAAGGGTGGCATCGTTGTAGCAAAAAAAGAATTTTGGTTATTTGGTCGAACAAATAACCTCCCCCAGAAATCACACGGAAATTGTATTGCCGAACTACCGGTTGCTTCTATAAATGTTTTATACCTTGGGCCCCGTCAGTACTCTCAGCTGTAATTCTCTTTCATAAGTCGACGAAATGCCTGGGGATCTGTCAAAAGTTGTTGGCCATGCTCTGGAGGATAAGCCTGTGAGGATGGTCTGGGTTCTGACATTGTGTATTTACTGAACCACCTCCCAAGGTCCAATGGAATAAACGCGACCTCCTGACATATGCTATGGGCGTTGGTGCTAAGAAAGACGAGTTTCAATTTGTGTACGGTAAGCCACTGTAACTTTGGTAACTATGGAATTACTAACCTATCTTCAGAGCTGGACAAGAATTTTGCTGCCATTCCAACCTATCCTGTTGTGCTAGCGCTCAAAGGGAACGATCAGGATGTGAACTTGTTTTCTCAACGCATAAAGGGTCGACCTATTCCCGGCATGCCTCCTCTCAACCCAAACCGCGTCGTGCACGCAACTCAATCCATTGAGATTATCAAAACACTTCCCCTAGTCAGCGGCCCAGGTTGGAAGTGGAAGTCTCGTTACACAGGGATTGTTGAAAACAGTACGCTATTGTCTTTACTTTGACACTTCTAGTTTAACAGGTTTCTTAGAGAGCGGCATCATCCTAACTGCGGAAAACAGCCTTGTTGACTCCAATGGCGAGGTTTATGCCAAGCTATATGTAGGTCATCATGTTGTTCAGTTATGTTTTTCTCTAACGCGCACTGTAGAGCTCTTCTTTCAACTTGGGCGCAAAAGCGACAGGGGAAAAATATTCCAAATTTATTGCTGGACCCCCACAAGGAAAGCCCATTCCCGAGCGTAAAGCTGACTGGGTTATCACTCAAGAAACATCACCTGAGCAGGCCATCGTTTTCCGCTTGAGTGGTGACTATAACCCCTTACACATTGGTGCATAGCCTTCGTGTTTCTTCGCCCAACGATAACTCATCTCTCTTTTAGACCCATCCATTGGCCAAGCGGCCGGTTTCGGTGGTGTTATCCTTCATGGTCTGTCAACATTTGGGTTCGCTGCTCGTGCCCTCATCCAAAGCGCATGCGGGAATGATCCTTCTTTACTCAAATTCTTTGGTGTGCGCTTCACAGCCCCTGTTAAACCTGGAGAGGCTCTTGAGACATCCGTGTGGAAGGTTGGCAA
The DNA here is from genome assembly GCA_036936965.1 of Cystoderma amianthinum. NCBI lineage: Eukaryota > Fungi > Basidiomycota > Agaricomycetes > Agaricales > Squamanitaceae > Cystoderma > Cystoderma amianthinum. The sequence goes on from JASFDA010000197.1 coordinate 17,333, forward strand.
GGGCCCTAAAGGAACGGATGAAGTTGCGTTTGTCACCAAGAACTTATCATCTGGCAAGGTGGTGCTCGGAGGTGGTGTGGCGTACATTCTGTCGAATTCAACCAAACTTTGATGTGTACAGGAATTCGTAAATGTTACACATACAGTTGAACCCGCATAACCCAAACTTGTAATAGCCCATACATCCCAAATACACCCCCATAAATTGGACTGCCACCAAACCCGAAATTGACCTGTGATAACCTCCCCTATATGATGACTGCACATGAATAAGCTAACACTCATTAGTTCAAACTCAGCTAAGTCTTAATTCATTGTTTCACATCCATAATTATGAGACATCACAGGTTGGGTCAAGCCCACGACCTTAGCTGCCCTAGAAATGAACATAGACACGAATGCTACGCCTCATGACCAGCCTGGCTGGGATGATATGCAAGTCGACAACGCTGACAGTCAGGGTGATGTAGCAGATTCCTCTATGTCAAGCGATGCAAGTGCTACTGCCAAACAAGCTCGCGATGACGAGGACCCGGGGGTAAACGACTTCATTTCTAAAACAGAAGGACTTCTACGTAGTATTGCCGAGTGCCCCCGCGACCTTGCTGAACTTCGTCTTGCATTTGGTGTTGCTGTAGCTGCAAAGGTTTACTCTAAAACTGCTCGGATCAAGCTTTCAACTGATGGGTACTCGGTGGCGGAAATCATAAGGCGATTGCCAGAAAAAGATTTGCGTGATCTTATAAACTTATGGAATCAGGGGAAATATGCTGCAGTAGTTTACAGTGGTATGAACTTGGCTTTGTATCCACAAATGATTGTTAACGGTATATTTCAGAACACATTCATCTTTACGACGCCACTGAACCAAAAAAGCCTCAGTCTGAGCGTAAGGTTTTATCTCTTGGTCCAATCGTCAACTAATTCTTCTTCAGTCACACAATGTATGGCACTGAATGTTTCTCTTTCTTACCGCTGACGTCTATCTAGTACTTTCGAGAGGGTGGAAAGGCGAATATCGTGGAGAGGGACACAAGGCATTGCTCAATGCGGTTCATGAGATTTCGTCTGATGACGAAATGTATCATGATGCACTCCCTATTGTCCAGTCGTCAGGTACCGGCAAGTCACGGCTAGTAGACTACTTTGCAAGATTCTATGTCACATTTCCTCTTTGTCTTCGTGAATCTTCGGCGGATCCTTCTCAAGGTATGCATTCATATGCTCACAATGGTGTATAACGATTCACTGAGATTTTATAAGGATATCCTCTGGCGGATGAAGCCCCGCGTAATTATTTGACCGCCAGGGAGCTCCCAAGGGATCGGGCTAAACGTGTTGCGTCGTTTGTGTCTGCTTTGTTTGACACTGCATCTGAGGAAGAAGGGCTTGTGGGTCATCGCAGCGTGTCACAGTCTGTGGCAGACTTTGCTCTTCGCTGGCACGAATTCTTTGACGTTGAGGGGGACAACAGAGGAAAATTCTATGAAAATGTTATTGAGCGCGCGAGATCGCTTTATCGGTCTGGCATCAAGATCAATATTTTGAACGTTGTCGATGCGTTGAATCGTCTCGAGCAGAAAATTTGTGAGCGTTGTCCAAGCTGGAAAAAGGATCCATGGATTTTTTGGGCGGTTGATGAAGCCCACACCCTGGTGAAGGCTGGCGATAGCATATCGATGAGTGACAATAACAGCACGTCAAAGTCGGTTCTATCGACTTTAGGTTCTCTCCTTGCTGATCTCAAAGATCGCGGGCGAAAAACTAATTTTTTCACATTTTTCCTATCGACGACAAGTATAGTTTTCACCCTTGCACCACCGCATCCATGGACTAACTCGGCAAGGACTATCTCGGAACGGAAGTATCTCCCACCCTCATTCACAGAGATTACCTTTGATCCATTTGCTGACGATGCGCCGCTGAAGGAAGGAGAGCCCTGCGAAATTGATACCATGACCTTTGCAACAATGTTTGGGCGACCGCTGTGAGAACTCCCATGCTCTCCGTTACGGTATCATTAATAAAGCTGCATTAGATTCCATACTAACTTCCACAATGCAAACGACAAGCTCAAAGCTTTCGATGATGTGCAAGCTTTAGCCAGGGCGAAATTACTGGGTAAACAGGAGCAACTGAGCCAGTCAGCAATACTTGATGCTTCTGCGATTGCTGTCCTAGGTGTCCGGTTGCTACTCGAAATCTCTCCAGCTCGATCTTCCTCCAGGGAACTGAACGAAAGGCTTGTCGCGTCACACCTCCGCATCGCGTACTCAATTCCCAGTCATCGAGAATTTATCCGCTCAGGCTCGCCTTCAGAGCCTCTCTTAGCTCACGTTTCGGCCACGTTGATGAACGAAAAAGTAGGTGAAACGCCATATATGAATGTCTGGGGTCTCCTGCAAGCGTTTTTCGAAGATGGGAAAGGAGATCCAGGCGAAGCCGGTGAACTTGTCGGACGAGTGCTTGATATTCGTGCAATGGATCGTACCATTCTCTCTGTACCAGAAACACCAGAGGCGGTGGATAGGCTAAGTCTACGTTTTCTTGCGCGGGTACCTCTTTTAGACTACCTCAAGCAGCTGCTCACGGACGAGGCGTACAAAACAGCATGTGCAGCAGCTGCTGATGGGTGTGACCAAACACTCTCTGACGTATTCAAGGATGCTTGGATCCATTTTTCCCACTATGTGCGCGCAGACGCCTCTGATGTCCTATCTGTCACAAATGGTTGGGCTTACTATAACCGTGGTACCGCACTGCAGCTCAAGCATGGCCACAGTCTTGTAGATGCTGGGATCTTTGTTCACTTCCCATCAGTGACGGACCCAACCGTGAACCGTCATACAATGACAATCCTTCTGCGCCAAGATAAAGCAAGCAGGAACAATCAGGCAGTGCCATCAATCAAGGCATCTGAGCTTGGCATTTTCAACAGTACGAAGCCAAAACCCTACATCTCGATCATCAACTGTGTTGGGGCACAGTTTGTCAAGCCACACCCATTGAAAGTTAAGACAAAGAGTTCGCCTCGTGCTAAGGTCGACGATATATGCTTTGAGCTTAAACTATACAAAAACCACTATCGAGAGTTTGAGGATCTGCATGCTGTTACTTGCGCAGAAAACCTCATTGACAGGTCGTCTAAGGACTGGCTTCTTGATCATCCATGGAAGGGTGAATTGCACATCAAACAAGTTGAAGGGATGAAACCCACATTTAGCATGGCAGAGGCCAACGTTGCGTGGTTTCAAAAACGAAGTGAAGAGTTGTGATTGTAAATTAGCGTCAAACCAAAATATTATTTCTGTCTTTTGCAAAAAATGGGAAATGAAAGTCTCGCTACACTAGAGCGACATATTTTAAATTATAAAGTTGATCTGCATGGCGCGCATTACGCCAACTTGAAGCTATATAGTATGAGATCATCATGTTATTCATATATATCTATATCAACACGCATTATAACTCTACTTCGGCGCAAAAGCGACGGTGCACAAATATTCTAAGTTTATCCCTGGGCCTCAAGTCCATTCCTAAGCGCAAGGCCGACTGGGTTATCACATCACCTGAGCAAGCCATTATATTACACTTAAGCGTTGACTACTATTAACCCCTGAGATCACAGCTTTCGTGCCCTATTACGAACAATAAGTAAACTGATGTTACTTTCCATTGGCCAAGCCGCCGGGTTCGGTGGTGTTATCCTTCACGGTCTGTCAACATTCGGGTTCGCTACTCACCCTCATCCAAAGTGCATGCGGGAATGACCCATCTCTGCCCAAATTTTTTTTGGCGTGCGGTTCACAGCCCCCGTGAAGCCTGGAGAGGCTCTTGAGACTGCCGTGCGGAAAAGGGACAGATAAGTTGCGTTTGTCACAAACAACTTGACATTGGGCATCATGGTGGTGTTGGATACGTGTACGCAGATTTTTAACTGGTGCTTCCATTGGCTGCATAAGAGCGGACTCGATCTTTGGGATTAATTGTAACCAGAGTCCACCAGGTACCATTGTTCTGTATAAAGTTAAACAAGGTCGCTTTGTAGTCAAATGTCAACGTGACAAACATCGCTTGAGGACTAGAGAACGTGTGAGGATCCCAATCAGCAAGATCTAAGTATGCTTACAGGTTCTTGGCGCGATGAATGCAAAAATGCTCCAATGTCTACGTTGGTTAGATGGTATTTGATATCATGCAGAAGATAAAACATATACATCGTAGAAAGGCTTCTCAAAACCAGAGGAAGTAACAGGATACCCAACTTATAGAGGCCCTGTTCTTGTGTTTAATAAAAGGGATATAGTAGTTTATACCTTCTGTTCCGTGGTGCGCGAGGTCTCGGTCAAAGCTCATGATCTCTGTCTGGATTTCGGGCGGGATAAAACGTTGCGATTTGATATAACATTTCTCTGGTAGTTCCCAGTTCCAACCAGCATTCCCCAGTTTTTCAAAGGCTACAAGGGTGGGGCCCATTAATTAGAAAGGCGTCACTTGACGGATAGAATATAGCTACCGTCAATATTTTGATGTTGGAAGAAGTTCTGCCAGACCTTTACTACTAGAACATGTTATAAAATTGTTTGTAGCATTCGAAGATATGAGATAGACACACCGTGGCCAGGAAACAGCTCTATTATTAGCGTACAGCTGAGGTTCCTAGATGAAATAATCGCAGGTACCAAGCGCACAGTGGTAAAGCCCCAATCATATTGCGATTTTCCAAAGTGGCTACCAAAAGAGGCGGGTGTTACTTGTGTAATTCAAACAATTGGATGGGAATCAAAACACTCTTAAAATTTAACATACGAATGGCAGGATCTCCCAAATTAGCAGGGCCTGCCCCCCGGACGAGCATAGACACGATTAGACCCTCTGAAAGTCGAGTGGCTACAGTAAATAAGGCAACTTGTACTAGAGTCAATTTTGACGATACGCACACCTCCACCTAGTACATACACATGTCTGAATTTTAAAAAAAATGACACAACGGATATTCAATAAAGTTACAACTTACCAACAACAAAGTCGAATTCCCCTCCAGACAGCTCGGTGATTGGAGCAGTCATTGTGGGTGTAGACGAGAACCCGCTGGCGGATTAAAATTACATAGGGGAGTCACAGAGTGCTATCAAGATAAATGCCAATGGAAAAGCCGTAGGACCGTCACGGCAGGCCGTGGAATTCCGTACATCACCTAGGTGTGTACTTCGTTGAGCGCGAAAGTGATACCAGGATCGCGAGCTAAAATTCAACTGGCGATACTATATTATGTAAGAGTAAGCTATCCGTTTTGAAATCTGTCCAACTGAGCATTGTTGCAAACAGATGGACCCCCTGAGTCGTGAAATTTTTTATTTTGCAGCTTCCACAAAACATTATAACTCCACACTTCACAAGTATTATCCTGGCTCTAATTCAAGCCATTTCCTCTTTTTTTCAGGGAAAACAGCGCTGTATTAAAGATTTCCCGATTCGAGTGACGTGACAATCCTCAGCCAAAAAGTGTGCCAGTGGAAAAGCGTGACTCCCGACTCAGAGGTCTCCCGATTGACCAACAATTGACTGATAGGTATATGGGTGCCGGTGAACACCCATCATCCCATGGCACCTCCATCCCCCTACTTCTCTGTGGAATATCTTCTCAATGGCGACATATTGCCATGTCGCTTCCTTATCTTTGGAAACACTTACACATCGACACATGCGCTTGTATATCCCTTCACACATGCCTAATCTACGGAGGCTCAGAATTGGTTACTCTCCACAGATAATATATCCCACCCCTTGGGCACAGCTGACCCATCTTGACATCACAAGGGACGTCGTGTTTTCTGAATTTTTGCAAATGCTTTCAAGGTGTTCAAGTCTAATTGACGGCGCGTTCAGTATGAATCGCCATACCATTTCAGCGGGTGTCCTACTTTCTAATCCAGTCCCCATGCTCTCTCTGCTGAACTGTCTTGTGTTGAACTTTACACCTCGTAGATCGGTACGCACGTCATAGCGTCACCACACGTCATGCTTATATCACATGCTTAT
>JASFDA010000198.1:0-23338 GCA_036936965.1 Cystoderma amianthinum
TAATAAAAAAATCTGTTCTGGACAAAATGTTTAGACTACATACTTGAGCATTTTAGCTCTATGACATTAGTGTCTAGTTGTACTGTAGCAACCTACACCAACATTTGCCGTCATTTAGAGACCAATCATATTACATAAGCGCTCGATTGCACTGGTGCGGTTGCCGGTACCCACACTCAGTACTCAGATCTCAGACTCCGATTGTGCGTCACCGGTACTAAGCGCTAAAGCGCTAAACTTTAACAGGGCCTGGTCTCCTTCATCCTGCACTCAAGTCTGGATCCTGTCGGTTCTCAAGAATGGAGTTTACCGCGCTGTCTTCCCAACGCATAGTTCCGTTCGATGGCCTGTAAAATATTGCGATGACTATGACATTTTCTTTGCCAGTAGGATGCGGCTCTAGGGTTTCATGGTCAACATTTCTACCTTTTCCACTGCACTAAAAATATGTTGCCTTAGTCACCGGACTCGGCTAGTCGTTCGGGCGTTTAAAAAAGATTTGCGACTTTGCACTCAACCTTATGGGTGGCTGAGTCGGTTCTTCGCAAGATCCATCTTATCATGTTGCAGACAATTTGAGCGGCTCTCTGTATCTCTGGTTTCGTGATTCCCGCTGCCAGTTCTGCACAGGTGCCTTTAAATGCAAACTACTTTGTCGCACATTCCCAGGTGTACGATGCGGGTCTATTCACTCCTGCTGAATCTTTGGCCTCGCTTTCCGAGTCTACTTTCACTACGCTTGGGCATCCCTTGTTTCCGAACTATGGTGTTCGCATTAAACAGAGCAAGTTTTGCGACGAGACTGTTAGGTTCGTATTCATGTTCGGTCGCTTACCGACGCGAATGCTAATGAGAATTGACAGATCCTACACGGGATATATTGATGTGGAAGCGCGACATCTCTTTTTCTACTTCTTTGAAAGTCGGAGCAAACCAGAGGAAGATGATGTCATTATGTGGACCAACGGAGGCAAGTTACCACAAGATGCCTACTCTTCATTCGGCATCGTTAGACTGACATTTCCTCCTGTTTATTAGGGCCAGGATGTTCATCTTCTTTAGGACTACTCATGGAACTTGGTATGTCTTTTGACTCTGATCCCTGGAAGTCCCGTTTCATTCTCAGTACAGGGCCGTGCAGGGTTTTAGACGGAAATGGCAGCACTTTCCATCCCGAGGCTTGGAATTCCAACACAAACATTTTCTTCATTGACCAGCCAATTGGAGTTGGTTTCTCTTACGCTGATTATGGAGAATATGTGGTAGGCGATCCTGTTCTTTATTATTTGCGCACCCTTCTAAAATTCTGACTCAGAGCACAACCGAAGAGGGAGCCAAAGATATAGCAGCTTTCGTAGCTATCTTCTTCGAGAACTTTAGCCAGTTTAAAGGCAGAGCTTTCCACATGTCTGGAGAGTCCTACGGCGTAGGTCCATCCAGCATTGACTCCATGCTCATATGCCAACGATGATGATACTGGTTTTCAGGGCCGTTACCTACCCCTCTACGCCTCTGCTGTCTATGATCAAAATGCTAAACTCGTTGAGGCGGGGTTGACGCCAATAAATCTTCAATCTGTGCTGATTGGTAGATTGCTTGCCCGTTTTTTACACATATGATTGTTAACAACTCTGTTAGGGAATGGAATGACTGATTACTCAAGCATGTTGTTGTCGTACTATGACATTCAATGTACTCCAGCCTCTATCGCACCCTTTGTTGATATCGCCTCCTGCGTTACAATGAAGTCTGCTGTAGGTATCTTTACATTTTCTCTAAGCATGAGAAGCTAATATTCTTTACCCACTTCTAGCTGTCGCGATGCGAAAAGTGGATGAAGGCGTCGTGTCTTGACCAATTTGACGCTATGAACTGTCAAGCAGCCTCCGGGGCCTGCTCATCGATAATCAACCCACCTTTTCATGCAACAGGTGCGTATACTACATTAGTAAACCCCTTTACTCTTTCATTAATCATCTCACAGGTAAGAACCCTTACGATATCAGCCAACCATGCGAGGGAGAACCTGGGGACCTATGTTATCCTCAAACAAAGTATGTCACTTCCATTAATGCTTCATCAGAAATTAAATGAAGTAAATAGGTTTATTGCTAAGTATTTGAGCGACCCTGCCACCCGCTCTTTGTTGGGTGTAGATCATTCCATCACTCACAACTTCACCTCGTGTGCTGCAGACGTTGGCGCTGCTTTCGGCAATGCGCTCGACATACTACACCCGGCAACAAACTACGTAGCTGCGCTCTTAGAGAGAAACATTCGGGTCCTAATTTATGTTGGAAAACTCGACTGGATCTGCAACCATGTTGGCAATGAAAGATGGACCCTGGCGCTTGAATGGAGTGGACAGGCAGACTTTGCTTCACAAGAATTGAGGGACTGGACCGTTGATGGAAAGGTCGCAGGCCAGACACGCAGTGCGAAAGGATTCACATTTGCCACTGTGAATGGGGCTGGTCACATGGTTCGCCTAGTTACCCCTTTCTGTCTAAGTGCTTGATTAATCTTTTTCCATTTAGGTTCCCTTCAATAAGCCAAAGGAGTCCTTGGAACTGCTTCAGCGCTGGTTAGCTCGTAAAGACTTGTGATGTATAGTTGGATGAGGCGCAGTGCCCCAAATTAATCAGTGGGGTGTCGCAATCAAATTGAAATTGAAATATATATCCATTACAACCTCAGAACGACAAGCCAGCAGCATGGTATTCAAATTCTTTTATATTGTTTCAATTTAATTTTCAATATGGTGACTGCTCAGTTCTCAGACTCCAATTGTGCATCACTGGTACTAAGCGCTAAACTTTAATAGGGCCTGGTGACAATTATGACTCTAGTCACTTTCATCCTATACTCAATCTGTCAGTTCTCCACACAATGGAGTTAACCGCTCTGCTTTCTCAAAGCAAAGTTCCGCATCGAGCATCCTGTAAAATGCGATGACTATGACATTATATTTGCCAATAGATCATGATTGGCCCCCCGGGCGGCCGGGCTTCCTTCAGTGTATTTTAGATAAATTGAACAACGTTCAATGCCGAAACGACCAAATGGTAAGCTTCTGCAATTGGCAGTGCCAGTGTGGGTCTTACCGATGAGATCGGACCAACAGTTTGTCTCCTCGAGGTCGCCACATTCTTGCCTGCCCGAATAAGTTGAAATGAGAAGTAAAGAAGGGTTCTGAACGGTCAGGTGTGCTTTGCAAAAGTCCGAAGCTGCGCCCGCAGCCTCGTCTTGAGAAAATCCTATCTCTGCCCGGTTGCATTGGATTTAGAAGTTTACTCAAAGGTAGCTATAGCTCGGTCTCACTAGAGTAGTGAATTACATGTAGTCAAGTTTCGCAAGCTTCTTCCAGTGCAACGTAGCTTTAAATATATTCAAGGACGAATGAATATTGTGAAACCGATCCCTTCAAACTCATGCAACGTAATGAAAAACATTCCTATCCTCTTTGCTGCGTTCCAGATAATCGCTCTCCACAAGTGAATCAATGCGCTTCTTGATAATGTCCACCTGTGGCACAAAGTGTCTCTTGACTGCATCAATGGTAGCAGTCTTGAGCTGCTCGTATGTCATTTCTTTGCGTGCTTTCATTATGCGGACAATGGCAGCGTCGAGGTAGTGTTTCCTGTCGCCTTCTATGGATATGTTTGTTCGTTTCGACTCCTCCACCTGCAAAAAAGAACTTAGAAAAACATTTTAACATAAAAACGAAAGGTGGCCTTACAGAAACTTTGGCTTGAATAGAATTGATGTGAACCTTGGCACGCGGGTCGTAGAAGTCTGGGTTGTAGCGAAAGACGTCCTCATTTTCCACATCTTTGCCAGGAGGAATCTTCTTCAAAACCTTCTTTTTCCCGCATGCTAAACTCTGCAGCGTTCTACGCAATTCTGCGTCATCTAATCGGATACGTGCTTGTCAGAGTCGGTGCTCAGTTAAGATGACGACACTTACCCATTCGAGTGTTTTCCTTTATATCTTTGAAGGTAATCTCAATAGCATCATTAAAGAGCAGCAAGATGATCGCCTGGTATAAGCTGACAGAAAGTTCTTTTGAACCGGCATCGAACCTTCCCTTCAAAGTAGCAGTTCCAAGCGCGTGATCCCAATCAATGGTGTGGCCCGAGTGCCTCGACCTGTAATAATCGGCGTAGGCAGTTAGCTCTGCTTGCATCTGCAAAAGTTAGTGAGCATGATACAAAATGCAGGAGGGGGTAGCATACGTTGGGTGGCAGATCAATGATGGACTTCTGGACGGTGAATGGCCATGCGCTACGTTGAAGCACCATAACTGTAAGCATTTGTCCTGGGCTGTCGCGGTCCAACTTTGAATGATACTCGCGCATGGACTCTCTTGATAAAGCCAGGTCTTTGAACATATCTTCCCCCATCCCAAATTCAGGGTCATACTCTGCGTTACAGGGTAAGCAAGAGGAAAAAAAAAAAAAAAGGAAATCCTCTGCAGCAGGGGTTAAACGTACGCTGTTTAAGTTTCTTTAACATAGCGGCCTCAAAGTCATCCGAAGCACTTTTCTCTAATAAGAGACGTTTCGCAAGCGAGCGGTGATAGAAGGTACGGAACACATCCTTGTCGTCCGTAAACCTATACAACGCCAAAACGGAGTCCAGCAGAGCTTCAAAAGCAGCATCGGCTGAGCTTCCTTGACCCTTGCGCATTGCTTTGTCTAGATATTTTGCTATCATTTCAGCCGGCTTATTGCGGCGCGCCTTGAAGCCTGAGGCGAACGCATCTTCAAGTGCGTAAACAAATTCTTGGTTGGAAACCTTCGGAATTGGAGCACTCGAAGAAGCAGTGGTAGTTGTCGCGACGACTTTTTCATCAACGAAACAAGTTTCAATAGTGGCATCAGCAGTTGCTTTGAGTTCTAATAAACGTTCAACCATGCTATCATCATTTTCTTGATCCTTGACGATCTTTTCAACTGAGGCCTGTCCTCAACATTCATAAGTTAAGAGACGTTCTGGAGGAGGATATGACGTGCCTGTATATGTAGCCTGAAAGAAGAGCATAGTATTTTGCTGCCGTTTACACGAGCGAAAAGTGAGTACATGGTTCCCAACATACTAAGGTCTTTCTGGTTCATATAGAGGCCCAAAACTGAAGGAATATTAGGACTGTATCTTCGGATTACGTCGGTAATACATACTGCTATTTGAGAGCCATTCAAGCCTGTCTGACCAAATAGCCTTCTCGGTAACCTCTCGTACAATACTCCAGCTGCCAACTGGCAGTACTGTCCTAGAACGGGCATCTTCTTCTTCGATTCTCAATTTACAATGTTTGAAGAATTCTTTTGGTTCATCTTGCATCTTCTCTGCAAGCTTGGTTGACTCCTCGATGTAGAAACTGCGAGTGAGCTCCAAATAATTCTCCTCGAATATAGAATACTGAGAGTGAATTATTAGGTGTTTGACGAGGTGTTTGACAGAGTCTTGTTCATCGGCCTTCATCCTGATTCAACAATTTAAATTCTGATCAGATCAAGAAGAAAATCAATACCTCAATCCGCGCTCCCAATTAACCCACGCCATCACGCTGGCTCTAAGGCGTACCGCTATCTGTGGATTCCCAAAGATGCCATCATTAAATAGCGAAAAGGACATTTCACTGGTTGTGCATTAGGGGTAAAATCCTGATATAGATTATGCTGCTCACCGGATACGAGCTAGGCCGGGTTTGTTTATAATATAGACCTGATCTAGGTAAGTTAATAAGGATTGGAGTAGGCCCTGTATACGAATGTCTTCAGTATTTTTCTACTCAATGCCAGAAACCTGGTGCCACTTACAATCTGTGTTTCAAACCATTGGCAATGGCCTACAAAAATAGATATCCAATCTGCTCCATCCCCTGCCGCCTCCATGAGTGCTTTTGATATGTGCCCAATGCACTGTTCCAACTCAATCTTCAATTTGTCATAAAGGTTTTCACCCATATTCGAAGCAGTAACAACAGAGCGACACGTTGAATAGATAGTCTCATGAGTGGGATGCAACGACTCTGTGGGGTGCCGAGTCAAAATAATACGTATGCATCGTTTGAGGCTGGCAGTTTGGGCAAGTCCATCTTGTGCCAGGTTAACTATGCCCAAATATGAGATGAAACCTAATTGCAAAAGTTGAACATACTGTGATCACCAATGATTTGAATATTGATTGGTACACCAGATTTTTCAGTACGCTTAACCCTAGAAGCAGAAGCAGAATCAGAGTCGGCATCCAGACGACGGACTTTTCTACGAGGAGATGCCGACCCATCATCTAATGAATCATTCACAGTCGCCTGCAAGGCAGAGAGCCCCTCAGACGTCTTTGGCAGCGAGAGCAAGCTCAATACAAGCGACATCCTTGATAACAACAAAGGTTCAGTGCGTAATATGTATGCCCAAGACGTTAAAAACTTATCCGTCTCGCAGTGGTCGCAATCGCCAGAAACGTGAGTATGACAATTACATAACTTGATGAGATAAGATTATTTGATGCCATAGAATAATTTTACCTTAATTTCAATCTTTTTTTTTCTCAATCGCCTTTGATCCTGTTCAACTTATACTTGTACTTGAATGGCTTCTAGATCTGAGTAACGGCTCTCGTATTATTGAAAATTTTCATTAAGCGGCGGGTTAGCCTTCTACGAAGGTCTCTTATTTAATTACCATGGACCGGTGTTGCCTTGCATCTACCCGAGCATTTGCCTCGGTACTCAATAAGCCCAACATCTCAACGTTCAACGTTCAACCTCTACTCGCGTTGTTCCTACATACTCTCCGGGGTACTCAAAATGATGGTATTGTCAACTCCTTGCTGGACGATGCTCTGGTTAGACCCAGTTTTACGGAGGCCCTTGGTCCTTGCTGCTTCGGCATGTTGATTTCGTCGTCCTATGTCATTTCATCTTGGTTCTTACGTTGATGCCGTGATCCCAAATCCCATCCGCATCAGAAAATTAAGCTTTGCTGCATATCAGCTTCATCTCCCAAACATACCATATCGACATCATTAGCACTGATAGCAACACAGATGGGTTGATTAGCTAGGATGTTCCAAGGATGTTCGGTCTTTCCTGAAAACATGACAACCAAACAGGCGCCCGTAAGGTAGCTTGTTGTGGGTCCACTGGGTTGCGTAAGGTTACAGTTGCGTAACACTTGGAATAGAAGACGGCGCGTTTTCCGAAAAAATTTAACCCTATGTAAACCGTCAAAGAACATACTTGACACAACCCTGACGGATATCGTTGAAGATATATTGAAGTCTGGACCAACAATTCTCGCTTCCCTGCATCTGAATGGTGTGACATTACATCGGCATCATTCATTGATTCAACCATGAGCACCTGCGGTACCTTTGGTCACATTATCAGTGTGATAATTTTTTAGCCAGCTTGAGTTCACAACTCAGTGTCGAGCCAGAGAGCTGAGCGGTCGGGTTTGACGGACACTTAGGAAGAATGATAGCCTCTGCAACCCGTGTTGAGGATTTCGAAGCTTTGTATCGCGGAATTTCCCAAGTTATGGCTTAGAAAGGCGTTAGAAGCTCTGCCGGCCTGACATCAGGTCGCGTGTTGGGGAGAAACTCCCAAACCAAACCTTTCTTGGCTGCAGACAACCGCTTGAGGTCGTAAGTATCCCAATAGTGTGGATCAGAACAGCTAATGGTCCCCGGTGATTAGAAAATATTCAGATTGAAGAGCAAGGAGAGCAGTAGATAAGTACAAATGTAAGATACAGGCAAGTTACAACGTGAAAAGGGGTAGAATGATCCTCGATAAAATTATGGTGAGTAAGAAATGATAAATATGTTCCGTCCACACGTTCCGTCCACAAGCCACACAACTCAAAAATAGCGCACACGTCGAGCGAGAATAATCCCAACCGTTAAATCATATGTTCTTGTTCCTCCCATGTCCAAATATAAAGGCTAGCGGACTTTGATGAGCCGTTTCCGTTTCCAAGGGGGGCTAAGGGTGTAACTGAAATCGGCGCATCGATATCGATTTCACAACATTACTTCTCGAATCTACCGATCGATCAGTAAAATCATCGCTGAGATTTTAATCGAACAGGGCTTCGACGCACATTTTTGGCAATTATGGCACTTTAGTCGCGGGTCCGTCATACGTAGTTCAATTTAGGGGTTCGGAGGTGAAGGCCATTAAAGAGCGGTTTGATTGGATGTTCAATTCGAGGGCAAATAAAGGAAGGGTTTTTATGAGTTCTTTGTTCACCGAAAGCCATGGTACAGATGAAGGGGGAAAAAAGAGTGTGCGGAAAAACCAATAAAAATAGAATAAATGTAAAAAAAAAATAGATATAGAGATGTATAGATGCGCCGCCCTAGATGAGCGCCGCAATCTCGAGATTAGAGCGAAGGACGATGCTATTGGAATGGTAAAACAATCATGAGCATACCGTTAAGTGACTCGGATCACACAAAATGCAGGGAGAATAGGGTGGGGAAGATTCGAATAAAAATGAGTACTCACTCTGTGAAAGGGTCAGCTTAAACAATGAAAGTGGAGGTGAAAACATTAAGTAGCTAACCTTCGACAGCGGCCATCACGACCCGAAGCATAACGGTATCAGTCGCAGTGGTTATGCTTAACCGACTTCATTAACTCATCATTAAGGGAAAGGAAATTGTCTTACTGTATATATATCTCTCGTTCCTTCGAACGACCGGCTTTTTGCGCCAGCTTGGCAAACCGTCGTTTGAAATATTCTTTTCCAGCTTTCACGTCACCGGCTTCACCTTCAAAATCCTATGCAAAGGCGAGTCAGGAACGATCTTTTTGGTGAGCGAGGGGCAAACTCACAGGGAAGAAATTTTTAATATCTGATGTGGGTATTTTCTTTTCGAACAAGTCGTTCTTATTTAGGAACAAGATCTACAGCTAATTTTTAGATGTGAAAGAGGGACTAAAATTTTAAAATACTCACGATTGACGTCTGTTTGAACCATTGGGAATGACATATCGAGTCCCATATTGTCATTGCGTCTTGCATCTGGTTCTAAAAGTCCCATGACAGAGTTAGCTACCGCTAGAATCGTTCCTAGCAAGAACACTTACTGCATCTTTGTCTTCAACCAAACATTGGTCATACCCACTCAAACTAACTAAAAAAAGGATACTTGTCACATCTTGGAAGCAATGGATCCATTTCCGACGCTCGCTCTTCTGCCCACCAACATCAACCATCAGCATCTCATGATCTCGCAACGTGAACGTTGTCTCCGTAATGCCAATAGTTCGTGCCCGACACCGAATGATATCCTGCTCTGTTGGTTGATAAGCCGAGTCAAATAGTCGGTCTAGAGATGAGAAGAAGTATAATAAACTAAAGAAAGATGATCAACGCATCATTGCGAAGACAGCGGAATGGGAACGCACTTTTCTGGCAGCGCTGCCTCATTTCCCCGATCCCATGCCTTCTGAACATTGGGGTCTGACCATATCGACTTCAGTGGCTCGTAAAATGACATTGGGAACGGCTCTCCGTCTCGAATATCCCTTGCACCATCAACCATTTCCACATGCAATATGTTCTCTTCTGAAACTTTAAGGTCCATGTCGTCCATAGCTTCGATGAGATACCGGAGCCCTCGGGTGATGTTGTCGAAGACAAGTTGGCGATATGACTCAATTTCTTGAGCCGAAAATGGGACTTTGTGTATTAGACGCATTTGCTGTATGTGATATGTTGATCAATCAGAAGAACGGAACAGAGTGAGATTGGAGATAAGAAATATGTTAGTGGCCGTATTGCACCGACAATGAACAATTGCGCACTTTGAGGATCGTTGACTTGCCAGAATCTCCTGATCCTAGGAGGAGAACCTGCGAGGGATCGGATTAGGGTAGTTACTCAAGCTCTACATCGAAGCCACAAACCTTGACCTGGCTTGCTAACTTCGCTTTCGCCTGTAATGAACGAGTACATTAGTACCCCAATGTATTGTACAGGCATTGAACGAAGCAGCCCTCTGCGCAATAGAGCTTACGAACCTCTCTCATCTCTTTCTCCGCCTGCTTGTGCAGCATCTTATCCTGCTCGGACACATCTCCAGTGGGGGCTGACATACACGATCCCATTGTGGTATAGTTGCCAGTGAAGATAGGCGATGTAAAGAGGACAGAATTACTTTTGCTGGGGTCACCAACAATACAGCGACGAGAACGGGAAACAACGGTTTAGACTTCAGACGCTTATGAAGACGGTTCCGCGTTGATCTGAGTAAAGAAAGGCCAAACGCTTAAAGTTGAAAGGGTGCTGGTAAAGTCCAATTAAACCAGCAAATGGACGTAGAGACGAAAGCCAAGGACGACTGACAAGTGAAAGATCAAGAAGAAGCTGTTGGTGGGATATCGCACAAAGTTGGCGTGAAACAAATCGCCTTTTCTGAATCTTGGGCCAAACTTCTTTGACATCCCATAAAAGGCTATTTCTTACTTCCGTTCAGGGTAAAATTCCTTTATTTTTTCCCAAAATTTTACATAATGCTATTGCTGTCAAATGTGAACAAGACACTTGATTTCTGGCTCATCCTTTCACCAGGTTATCAGGACTTGTTAATAAAGAGCAAGCAGCTCGCCCTACTTGCAACCTTTGAGAAATGACCCTGAACATACAAAGGTCAGTCAGGGACGCCCAACGGGGCAAACCTGGACGACAAATCTAACTAGTACTTGTCCTGCTACTTTACATAAATCCCGTGTTGGCGAAACAACTCACCAGCGGTTTCTCAAGCAAACTTTTTGGCGGGGTCTTTTTTTTTGTCATCCCTCCAATGGTGACAATATGTTCGATTTAAACCCGAGCTTAGTCTCTATTGCCTAGAAACAGTTGATGCCGCACCAAGACGGGTGCACATTTGGTTGACCCTTGAGAGAGTGTGAGATTGCAGAACCCGATACCTTCTGACGTGGAACTCTTCAATTGATACATCGGTTTCGTCTTGGTTCGTCCATCAGTTTCCTTCATACCGCTCCGAGGCCCGATGAATCACAAGTATTAGCAATTTCAATTTCTTGAAGGTTTGCCCCGTAGAACGTGTTAGCGACTGTGAAAAGGGTACTAAGTCGACCTTGTAAAAAAAATTGACGGCACGGCGCGCGTATCATTTATCATGGTTCCCATCTTGCCACGCGACGCTGGGGCCGTATGATTGTCATTAAGATGTGCCTGATTTTTGTGATGATAAATTAGTAAGTGCTTATCAAGATGAGATCAGACAACTTTTACTTATAGATCCAATACGTATAGATCGAGGAACTTTGGAAGGACAACTTCCAAATTTGACAGTGGCCACACAGAACACTGTGAAGAACTATTGCAAAGGTCAAAGTCTGGAGTCTACGTCCCATCAAACACTTGCTAGAGCGAAGGAAGGTTACCAGTTATTAATAAACAAGAAAATATATAAGCATACCCGAGAGTACGCGTTTCATAAAATATAACTTGCAACTTGCGATTCGTTATTAATTCGGTGTCTACTTCTCGAATTCCGAGGCTTCAAGCTTCAAGACGGTTACTTAACATCTCTGTTGAGTGGGGAATCATATAGCGAACAAACGCCCACGCCCTCGCTGGCTGATGCTGAATCATTAGCAACCGGATCCATCATCCATGGCGCCAGTTGCCAATGTATAAGGAAAAACTCGCGCAGGGTAATTTCGTATTCTTCCTCGCCAACGATTGATTAAGAGATGAAGCGGAATACGACTTTTCTGGCTCTCATGACGAATGTACTACGGTACCAAGTAGCGTGCGGTAAAATATTAGCGCCGCAAACACAGAAGGTATCCTGATAGTGTAAGTACTGCATAGCAAATTGTACATACCATTCCCTTCTTCACATTTAGGCCGGGGTTACTTGTAAGCAAGCCTTTTGTGGCAATGATCTGAAACGACAAGTTAACAGGGGTAATTACTTCTACCTTTACCGGCAGAAGTACCGTTAAGCAATTATCCGAAAAATCAGTTGTCCTCGAATCCAGGTTAAGAAAGGTGTAGTTTCTGTAACCTATGGATAGGAAACGGCAACGAGCCAAGAGAGGGATCAGTAAGTGAGATGCACGGATATTGGGGGTAATTTCGATGATGGATTCGGTAACTGATGAAATGCTACAAAACTTAGGTTTAGGAAAATAACGTCGTCACTGCAACGCTATTGAATAACAGGATGGGGCTGTCCGTACCAAATCATGTAGAAAATACAGAATCCATTCTTTCCAGTAAAGGCCGACCTGTAAGACATAGGACAATTTGTATTAATATTTTCGACCCCAAGGAGAAAAAACTGACCCCTACCACCGGACCCGCACACCCCGCAACCCATCAATGAAGACAAGTCAAAGCTCACTCATGTGTGGAAATTGCTGCTTAGCCGTGGGTGGACTCAACTGAGATATTGGTGGACCGTGGCGTACATCCAAGCCATACCAATGCCGGTACGTCTCGCTCCCAATGTCGATACAGACGCAAAATCAGCCCATCGTGAATATCGACGACGAAGGGAGAAAAAGATGACAGAGTAACAAAGCAACAGGACAATGGGCTTCTAGACGAACTTCAGTTCAATTTTGACCCATGATTGTCAAATCGTGTTCAGCAGCGCGTGCCAGATATCAATTATTTAGGGTTAGGGTTGTTCTAGCGAATCCTTGGAGACTCATCTTGGAGATGATATTCCCTAAAGGCCCAGACCGATGCATGCCAGTAGCAATCCTGGATCTCCAGTCACTGCGCCAGCGAGCCTAACCTGAGCTTTTTAATGGGTTCGAACTTCCAAAAGGTACATTCATAGTCCAGGAGATATTGGATATCATGGATCTCACATTATGATTTAGTGACGGATGGAAGGTTATCCCGTCCCTTTGTCATTTTACTCCTGAGTCGCTCATCCGCCAAGTGACTCCAGGCAGCCCTTCAAAACAACGTCGAACATGGTTTACGTCCTTTGCCAAAGTGAAGTATTTCACACTACTTGACTGTTCTGTCATCTTAAAAATAGATTGAATCTGATTCGAAACGATCACTGCCTAGTAAGTAAGCAAATACAATAGGATCTGTCAAGACTTATAGGTTCAAAGTCATGCCATACTGTTGCTATGGTGACTATTTTGTCCACCGTTTATCCCTGCTATTGGTACGCCCTTGCACCACGCCCCGTATTTTTACCCCTGTCCTTTGTTCTTTTTACATGCACAATAGCATAAGGGCTTTTTTTTAAAACTAATGTGGAAGACTATATTGGAAATAAAAGGCGTCAAGCTGTTAGCGAATCGATTCATCAAGATAGTTATCACTGGGTATTGCCGATTGATCAGACATATTAATGTGCCAAGTGTTCAGGCAGTTCCTTCTCCTTTCACCACACTTCTTTCGCCGACCAAATGACTCAGTTCGAGGGCGCCAGTCATTCTACTGTTATCGACTCCACCCTTCACGATGTTCAAGGCAATCAATATAATATCAACATCCAAAGCATCAATCTCGATGCCCTTAACCATGCCTCAGGCCAGTTCCCAAACATCGAAGAGTACAAGGCAGTCTTAGAGGTTCTTTTCGATCGTCTCAAGACCATTGTTCTGGAAATTGATGGCCAGCACTCACAAGCACCATTGACAACAACGGATGTCGAGATCGAGAATGTTAATCGGTGCGAGACATGTTCATGCGAGGAATTCAATAAAGCTGACCGTTTTTGCCTTCAAAAGTGCTTGTGAACGTGTCGACGAGGTTGTTACAACCCTAGCCGCTAAGGATCCAGCATGGAGACAAGCAAACTCCGGGGAAATTATTTCTCAGCTTCGGTCAGCTGAAGATGCTGTCATGTTGGCAAGGCAAACTCTACAGGTACCATTCCCCACCCACCCACAATACATCAAAATTGACCTAGTTGTTGGTCGATTTATCATGGTAGCTTGATGGCATTTTTGACACTCACAGCCCAGGTACTCAAATGGAGGCGGCACAGCACTCCCCGAGTAAGATAGTATTTTTGTGTCTTACACACTTTTTTCTGATGTCTTTACAGCTCCGTCGCAGCAAGTAACTGTGACATCACTAGGCAAAATGATGATTACAGATGTACCACGGGAAAAAATCGTGGCTGCTAAGCATTTCCTAATCCTTTCCAAGACAGGTATGTTTTAATTGATCTGTACATTCCATTTGTCTTAGTCTATTTTAGATGAGGGCAATAAGCAACTCTTGGCTGAGCCAGGACTCTTACAATTTCTGATGGATTTGATGCAATCAGTTACTCCACCAGGAAAGTCTACTGCTGCTGAATGTCTTGAGAATATTAGTGTGTCAGGTGTGTTTTTCTTTATGTTTGCATTTAATTTTGTTAAGAAAACAAAACAAGATGATGGTAAAAAATATCTTTTGGCAGAGCCAGGGCTTGTAACAGCTCTGGCAGATATGTTAGACAGTATTACTACAATTACAGATGTGAAATCAAAAATTGTCAAATGTCTTCATAATCTTGCTCATTCGGGTTTGTTCTTATTTATTTAATGTATTGATTTAACTAAACATGTAATTAGATGATGGCAGAAAGCAACTTCTGGATGAGTATGGGCTTGTACGATCCTTGGCACAAATGCTTGCTCCAACAACTGTAGATGGCAGGAAGCTTAAAGCTATAGCTGCTGAATGTCTTCAGATTCTTGCTCAGTCAGGTATATTCTTATATGTTAATTTATGCAATTAACTTAAGAGCAACTTATGTTATCAGATTATGGAAAAGAATGCCTTTTGGCAGAGCTTGAACTTTTGGCATCTCTGGCATCTATGATAAATTCAGATATCCTAGATGACAAGATTGCAGCTGCCAGATGTTTTGAACATCTTCTTAGTTCTGGTTTGCTTTTTTTTAGTTTATACATTTGATTCTTTGACTGAGAATATAATCAGATCAAGCAAAAGAAGCTGCCAGATTCCATGGTATTCCGCATGGATTGGTTCAATTACTAGATTCACCCAAGGCAGAAGCAAAATCCGCAGCAGCTGGATGTTTTTCATTTCTAGGTCAGTTTTTTCATTTATATTCAAAATGATTTATATAAAGTTACCGTTAGCAACTAAGGATCCGGGCATTGTGACAACTTATTCTCTTGCAAGACCTTTAACAGATATAATAGCAAAAGGTACCCCAGAAGCAAAATTCAAGGCTGCTCAATGTATTCATGCTATCGGTTCCTCAAGTTTGTTTATCAACTTATATTTAAAAAATTTGGCTAAAGTCGCAAATCAGATTGGGGCAAACATGAGCTGATGAAGGAGTCACAACTTATAAGATGTCTGGAAAGAATGGTGGCAACAGCCACCGCAGACGGCAAAAACATGGCCCTCGAATGTCTTCAGATTCTCATTTGATTCAGAAGTGGTGCTTGTGAGTTGACATATATGTTTTCGAAGTGTACTAGCCTTGTTTATACGGTATACCAATGATACAAAGATGTTTTTGCAAAGTCTATCAAGCACACGTCTCAGAGATCCAGTTGCAAATTGATTCATTAATACTACTTTCATCACCACCTGGAACAAGCACCGGCAATGCAGATTCTCCTCCACCAATGTTCTAGACTGTGATCGTACCACTGAAGGGGGGGACCTGCCGCCCGAAATAGGACAAAAGTTTGAGTTGTGTGGAGAGAGCAAATTAGTTTGTTAACGCCCCGGACGATCAGCGCGTAGAGCCCAGTAGGCGTGGAAAGCGCAATGATGTCAGCTTGCAGGCGGATGGTGAGCGAAGAGCGTTCGGGCGCGGGTATGAGAGTGGATGGGACACGATGAAGCGTCACTAAGGTAACATTGAGGATGTGCGTGTTTAGAATTAACAATGTTTTAGATTTTATGTTATTGGGCTGCGTATTAGCAAAAATAAGCAAACCGTACCAACTGGAGACGAACTCAAATGTGATTTTCCAAATTCTTTGGGGGCAAAATTAGCCTAACATAAGCTACAACGATGAGAGCATTGACCATGACTTTCCGCATCCTGTAAAACGCTCTTCCCAGTTCTACAATAATATCTTCGTGTATGGCTTGAGGTAGATGGTTCGTAGTCTTTCTTTTCTATCCTCCCAGCCTTCGGAGCCAACGGTGGCATTGAATGCCGACAAATTGGCCTCGAGAATGGTGCTGTGGATATAGATATGATATTGAATGCTTTTGATACCAAAAAAATGGGCTCGTTCAACGGAACATTCTGTGTACCCGTAAGAGTGAAGGACCGTTCACTGAAATGTGACTGATGATCGACCATCTTGTGATTACGACGAGCACCCAACACCTGAGCGCAACCCATACACGCCAGCCCGAGTGTTTTTTGAGTTGCCCTGGCAGAACTTTCAAGCGGAAACCTGAGGCGGACAGAGAAAAGCCTTTCCCGACACGACAAAATCGGAAGGTATTGTCGAAGATGGCCATAAAATAGTTTTTACAACACTGAATGGCATACAATGGGATGCAGATTCAGATTTGACGGCGCATGTCAAAGACTCCAACGGAACTACATGTTTGTTAGGTCCTATACATACTCAAGTTACTCAAAATTCATAAAACTGCAGCCGCGCTGCGAGAAATTGCGGTTAACGTTTATGTAATATTCGAGATTATCACCCACTAATACAAAGGAAAAATACAATAATGAAATACAGAGTTATATGGAAAATGGCACACTCATGCATACTATGACGAAAAGGTTAGAATACCAAACAGAGACGACACGAGAAAGCCTACACACCCGAGTAAATGTTCCAAAGGTCATGAATGTCTCTTTCCTCGTCGTTCCATCACCATAAAGACTCTTCACAGCATCGCTCATACCTGTTTTCCGCTTCGCTTCTTCCACGGCCAGGCTGCTAACAACCGCCCTACTGGCTCCTGCAATGGTAGGATTCAAGTGAGGACCGGCATGTTTTTTCGTCGCTGGTTCGGGTTCATCGGGTGAGACGTTCTTGCGTTTCTTGGACTTCTTTGGGGGCTCAAGGAGCCTGCGCTGTTCCATTTTCACCCGCATGTTGTCCTCTTCATCTTGCGATGGGTTAAGAAGAACGATATCCTCCGTCCGAGAGTATTTCTTAGCACATTGTGGACATAGATCGAGAGTTTCCTGCTTCCCTTCTCCGTCATCAGTCTTGTCTTTTGGAGACGACGAGGCGGCTACGGTTTTCAGGCCAGCATGCGAAAAGACACAACCACAAGTGGAGATGTATACAAAAGGCTGAGAACCGTTCATTTCCTTCAATGTAAGAGGGCATACGAACTGTGGGTGGCTTGTCGGATCGCCTTTTGTGTCCGATGTTGGTGTGGTATTTGGCGACAATGTAAGCGTTTTGACGTCCTAGGGGCAAATTAATGATGAATCTGTACAGGAAGGAGAGTATGAAAATACCTTAAGGGAGCGTATGTGCCCGCATATCTTGTCTCCGTCTCCGTACGTTGACTTGTCCAGCAAGTATTCTATGATCGAGTCTTTATTGTAAAGTTTTCCGAGCGCGCAAGATACTATGGGTTCTTGAAGTTTACGCTAAAAATAATGGTAGGATATCCTATGAGGATATAGGTTCAAAAGAGAATACCTTGGATAAAGCACAGAAGAACCATCGTGCTCGGGTTTGGTTGGCCTTGTCAGCCTGCTCTGCCTACTGGGAGTTTAACGATGAAAGTCAAGTTAAAAAAGTCTAGTACTCACCTTTGGCTTGTTCCGTACTAAGTCTCTGCGGTCTGGGATACTGCCTCCGTCATTACCCATAGCAACGTCTTGGTGGTGAATGGAAAAGCAGGAGAGTGATTATGTGATCTTTAAAACTCCGACATAGCTCGATCACTGCGCCAAGTTTTGTTCGTGCTCAAAGCAGCGCAATGCTGCAGGAACTGTCGAATATGGATCGTATAACTCAACTCCAAGATGAAATCCAACAGGTATAAAAATACTCATTTATGTATAAATCTACTTATCTTTTTAATAGCTCTTGATGATTATGTCTAACAGTATCGCATACCTCACTTCACGTTCCACGTTTTTGCAAGTCAGCCCAGAAATCCCTGTAACGAAACAGCGAAATCCAGAGAAATTTGATGCCCCAGAGATCTTTGAAGGTGAAGTGCTCCCCATTTAGGCTAGGGGGTGGACTAACGCAGATGTAGCAAACAAGAAGGAACTTGTCACTGATCTTATTGTGAAAACAAAACAAATTGAGTATCTCATCAACTCGCTACCTGAGCCCGAAGCAGAAGAGGAACAGGTAAAGTATCTTGATTTAACTCGCGTAATACTCAAACTAACGCGCCCTCTAGGCGAAGCGACTTCAAGATCTTGAAGAAAAGATGAATGCTGCCAATGAAAATTATACAAAAGCAGTCAATCGTGCCAGTACGTTCTCGTTATATACCCACCTATTATTTTATTACTCATGCTTGTGAAGAAGACTTACATAGTCAAATTACGGATCTCTTGCGAACCATGCTCAGCACAACAGATATCGACCTTCTTCAACGAAATGCAGGTTGACACATGAAGTTCTGTCTTATCAATAACATCTATAGCACCACTGAGTAACCATCCTCGTTGGACGCGATGCTTTGGTTCAGTTCAAGGCAACTTCAGCCTCCTCCCTCCAAAGTCATCGGGATTTAGCCTTTTTATTCTGCCCGTATCATGGCCAGTAGTATTTTATGGTCCCGGGAAGGCTCCGCTTTGAGAATTTGAGCTGGGCGGCTATCTCGCCGAAACTGAATTGCAATTTTCTTTTCTTTTCTTTTTTCGACAAGCTATGCTTATGTAACATACTGTAGGGATGGTTATGAAGACCTACTATTCAGAGACTCCCCCTGCTCGATGATTCAAAGAAAATAACCCCGCTGCCAAAGTTATGCGCGATCATACTCATTCTCCACATTCATTAATACATACACCCATATATCAATCAAGTTGCACCCTCTCAGCTCTAAATCATTAATACCTTTTCTTCTACCTCCAATGAACAAGGTATTACGAGCGGTGATGAGAATGGAATGTAATAGGATCGAGAATATCCATGACACACAAAGTAGTCCACGTGAACGACTCAAGAATGTTGAGGGGAGAAGGGAGAGGGGGCAACGCACAAAATTTATAAGTCCCCAAGTTCATCAAGCCATGCCCTTACATTATCTGCGATGTCCCTATTCTCCGGCCCTTTTGTGTCGCTATATTGGTCTTCAAGCATGTCGAAACGTTTTCAGCATTGACTGCTGTAATCTGGCAGAACCGCGTGGAGTTAATATGCTCACAATTATTAGGCCCTCCAGGGTTGCAATCACAATGTTTGATTCCCCTGTTAGACAACTTATGAGGATGCATACCAATCTTTCTGAGTTATTGGTATTTAGCAGAGTGCAGGACGGCCCTGTCGAAATGTTGCAATTCTATAACAGAGGTCGAGTCGAGGGATGCTGAGTAAAACAAGGAACGCAAGCATTGTCGAATTCGGAAGGTTTCCCTGCTAGAACAGACAAAGCAAAAGGCGTCGCAAAGTTTAACCATGGATAAAGATAGCTTTGTTGTCATGTAAACAACTGCTGGTTATATTTAGACCATTTCTTCTCTGTTTTTGGATTGATAAGGATTCGAACATAATCATGTTCTCAAGGTTGAAGGGATGTATCTCTATCTCCGTTTTAATTCGATTTGTGTTGGCTGTCCAATTACCCTTGGGCAACCCAACTCCTCACAATGACTTCCAGCATGAGTCGAAATACGATTTCGGTCTGTTTACCCCACTCGAATCGCTATCTCTAGTCTCAGAAGGGGGATTTACAAGTATGGGACACCCTTTCTTCCCTCATTACAGCGTCAGAATAAAAGAAAATCAATTCTGCGACGAAAGTGTGAGGTACGTTGATTCACTACTCACATTTATTAACTTGATCTAGTCATTGTTAGGTCATATACGGGTTATATCGATATCGAGGCCCGTCACCTCTTTTTCTATTTCTTCGAGAGCAGAAACGATCCTGATGAAGATGATGTAATCCTGTGGACAAACGGTGGTGAGGGTTTTTTGGATGTCGGCTTGAACCCCATCTGCTACATAAATGTTAATCTAAAGGTCCCGGCTGCTCGTCTTCCCTTGGGTTGTTCATGGAACTAGGTGTGCCTTATACATGTCTTTTACAATGATGCTAAGAGGCTTCGAAGGCCCATGCAGAATCATAGATTCAAATGGCACCCAGTACCACCCTGAGTCTTGGAATACAAATGCCAACCTCATTTTCATTGATCAGCCAATTGGAACTGGATTCTCCTATGCGGATTATGGAGAATATGTGGTATGTAATGTCAGTTACTTTCCCAGCCTCTTGAGAAAACTCAAATTGCAGAGCACAACCGAGGAGGCGTCAAAAGACATCGCAGCTTTCGTTGCTATATTTTTCGAGAACTTCAGTTCATTTAGGGGACGGGGATTTCATATGGCTGGAGAATCGTATGGTGTAAGTCCTCTAGTTCTTGTATAAATGAGTTATTTAACACTATAGCCTCAGGGCCGAGTTATTCCCCTCTTTGCGTCCGCAGTATATGACCAAAACGCGCGGCTCGTCGAAGCTGGACTCACACCAATAAACCTAAAGTCTATTTTGCTGGGTAAATTTCTTCCAACTTTGGTGTTTTCTCAGATTTAATCACTCCATATAGGCAACGGTCTAACCGACACTGTAAAAATGGTATTATCGTACTATGATATCCCCTGCACGCCAGTTTCTGTGAAGCCTTTTGTGGATATCTCTGCTTGTGTTTCTATGAAGTCGGCTGTAGGTCTTTGCGAGGCAAGAATAATTGAGTAACTGACGCTGAACACTGGCACATAGCTCCCTCGTTGTGAAAAGTGGATGCAAGCCGCTTGTGTTGAACAATTCGATGTCATTGACTGCAAAGCAGCTTACACATATTGTGCGAGCATCGTTGGTCAACCATTTATTGCAACTGGTGTGCCACAGATTTCGCAAGATGTACCTACTAAAATCAATAAAATATCGTGGCAGGCACAAACCCTTATGATGTGAGTAAAAAATGCGATGCGAGTAACATAGAGAACTGTTATTCGCAGACGAAGTATGTTACCCACCATTTATCCTCAAACATGTAGTCGCTCATTGATATACAGGTTCATCTCTCAGTACCTAGGCAAGCCATCCGTGCAGTCAATGCTGGGCGTGGACACAACCGCTCAGGGAAATTTTACCCCATGCACCGACCATGTTAGAATCGCTTTTGAAAATAACCTCGACCGTTTGGGGCATACCACTCTTTACGTAGCATCCCTACTTGAACGAGGGATCCGCGTTCTTGTCTACGTGGGGACGTATGACTGGATCTGCAATCACGTCGGTAATGAACGGTGGACCTTGGCACTCGAGTGGAGTGGCCAGGCAGAGTTTGTTGCACAAGAATTGCGGGACTGGAATCTTAATGGAAAGCGAGCTGGGAGAACCAGGAGCGCAAAAGGATTTACGTTTGCGACGATCGATGGGGCTGGTCATATGGTCCGCTCTTCCAACTGCCGTTTGAAGGAAGTGATGCTAATTTTGAATGTGTTGCAGGCGCCCTACGATAAACCCAAAGAACTTTTACAGCTTATCCGACGGTGGTTATCTCAAGAAGAGCTATAGTATCCACAAAATATCCTAGACTCGAATTAAGGCATGTACTTCTTCCATGTTTTAGCCAGATTACGAGATGAGTGTACTTATATATATATATGTTTTATGCATTTCATTCCCATAACAAGAATCCTGAGTAATGGTTTGAACGGGCAACGCTTGGATAATTTAGGTTTTCTATATCAAGATATCGACCAAGCAAACACTATACATACTAAATAAGTATAAAACCACCTAGCTTCCCTACCATCTTGTAATATCCACTTCCGCCTCTCCGAACAGACTCGTCTTCTTGATCCCAAAATCGGCGTCAACTGCTTCCACTACCTCCTTTTCATACAATTCTGGGAACTCGCGTTTCAAAAACTTCAAGATATGAGTATTGATCTGCTCGAACTCTAGTAAAAACCCATCATGGCCGTCCGGCGACTGTATAACAACCAATTCTGCCTGGGGTATATGCTGTGCCAGCTCGCGCTGTTCTGAAGTCGTGAAAAGACCATCAGTGGCAACACTAATCACCAGTGCGCGGGGCGGTAGTTTGGACAGCACCTCCGCCAATGCCTGGGTTGGTTCGCTTCCCTCCGGCACTCGCCCACGAGAGACGTCATGTGTATCAAGCTTATGCGTGATGTGGATGTAGCAATTTGCGTCGAAACGAGATGTAAATTTGTCACCCTGGTAGCGCAGGTATGATTGGGCTGAGAAGATATGCAGGTTCGGTGGTGGGGACTTGCCATCTGAATCAGGGGGTGTGCGAGGTTTGGCGTTACGGTGCCCATCGTTATGTGCAGCGAGGGCGTCGTCGTCCGCGTGAAATGAGATAGGCGGAGAATCGGGTGGTGTTAGGGTTCCATTCGGCCGGCGCGGAACTTGCGGTTTTCGTCCAAAGCGGCTCTCGAACGAGTCTCGTGAGCGGTATGTCAGGAGAGCACTCATCCGTGCTGCTGCAAGTCCAGAAGCCGGCTGGGCGGTGTAGAAGCCGTCTTCGTAGCCTGGGTCGCTATATATGCTTTGCCGTTGTGCTTCGCCCCAGCTGATGCACCAAGCGGAATGGCGTGCAGACGTAGCGAGAGGGATGATATGCCGTACGTAGCCTGGCGAGTTGCATAATGGCCATTCAAGAACAGCCATACCACCCATAGATCCTCCGATAACGACAGCTACAGATCTGACGCCGAGATGGTCGAGTACAAGTCTGTGAAGCCTGTTTTTCTTGCATTGAACGATGGCGGAACCTTTAACAGGAGAGAAGAACGTACCTAACATCATCGCGAATAGTCGTAGGTGGGAACAAGGGACCGTAAGGAGTACCGGTGGCCGGATTTGTAGTGATAGGTGACGCTGAACCATAAGGCGACCCCAGGGTATTGGCGCATAAAATAAAAAAACGGTTCGAATCAAACGCCTTGCCGCGACCCATAAGGGGTCCCCACCTCAAGAGCAATTGGTAAGGACAACCAGACGATTCACATTGGATTGAATAAACTCACCAATCCTCAACATCAGCACTGCCAGTAAATGCATGGCATATAATCATAACATTATCCTTAGTCTCGTTGAGAGCGCCCCAGGTCTTGTAAGCAACAGGAACGTCCTTCAACTGAGCTCCGCATTCCAGCGCAAACGATGGGACAATATATATCGA
>JASFDA010000199.1:5691-16929 GCA_036936965.1 Cystoderma amianthinum
AAGCTTGGATATTTAGTATCAAATCCATCAATCTAAGAAGGCTTGAGCTTGTAGTTTCCAAACACGGGCGTACTCGCCGTCTTTTTCTATCAATTGTCCATGGGTGCCTTGCTCCGTAATCACAGAATCTTCCATACAGCTGCAAAACATAGTCAGGGATATCTTCCGACTGATCTTAAGATGTTCAACGCACAGTATCGTATCTGCATGCCGTGTTAGATTGCCAAACCGGTGAGATGAGAATAACATCGTTTTAGTTCCGCGAAAAGAGCGCAGGCGCTCAAACAGATCTGTAATCATTCAGTGGTTGATTTACTGTCGGGGGCGATGTCTTACCGTGCTCTGCCTTAGGATCCAAGCTCGCACTTGGCTCATCAAACAGAAATAGACCTACATCTTGCCCAGGATCGGCCACTAGAGACCGCATAAACGTCCGAGACCTATAGAATGTCGTGTGCATTTGGTAGCATGTTGATGAAACAATGCCAACTTACAATGCAATTCTTTGCATCTCACCCCCACTGACACCTTGGCCAACTTGTCCACCAGAACGCCCAAGTCCGCCGGAGGAGCGCACATGCCCAAAGTCTACGGGCCGGCCAAATAGGTTTACAGTACCTTCGGGAAGACTTGAATAGAAGTCTTTTACAGGACGATCAAGATATGCCTCCAGGCCTGTCTGAAGTGTCGCTGCATTTTCTATCAATAAAGAATCTGCCTCCGTCTTGTCAACACCCGATAGACGGGATATAAGAGGCAACGAGCCCCCGAGTCTTGCCGCTTCCAGGATGACGTCAGTAGAAAAGAGGGGCGGCGAGGAGCTACCCGAGGCATTAGTGGATGAAGAAGCCTCCTCCGATTTAGGGGGGATTGATGGGGGTCCTCCCAATGTAATGTTCTCTGCAATCTGGCGAATCATAAGGATTAACCCCACGCCAATCGCACTAAGAAAACTTACCGTAAGTGGAAACAAAGTATAATCTTGAAACAGCACACTAGTCACTCTTCTAAGATCCTGTAACGGCCAGTCTCTAATATCAAGACCATTTACTTTTATCTCACCATCAGTAGGATCGTACAGGCGAGTGATGAGTTTCAGGACCGTTGATTTTCCTGAACCATTTGGACCGAGGATGACGCACAGCTGCCCACTTTGAATTTTGAAAGAGACATCATTCAGCGCAAACGAGGTGCTCCCAGGGTACTGAAAAGATACATGAATGAACTCGATCGAAAGCGGACCAGAGAGCGTGCTTTTATCCTGTGGGTAGACTTTTTCGTGCTCATCTGGCGACACTTTGCGTTCTTCGACGTCTTCTACCACATTTTTGATCTTCCCAACCTCATATAATCTCCTCACGCCGACAAGTCGGTCTGCAACTGAACCGAATTGGTCGAGGAGGCCAATCAAGATGTGGGTAAATGATTGTGTAGTTGAAGTAATCAAATTGAGAGATGCAAGCGTTAATGGAATAGTCCGAGGGTGGGTGAGGGCGCGAAAAGTGAATACAATCTGAGAATATGCAATTAAACAATGTGATTAATAGAATGGTGTGCAATACATATATACATACTTGAGGCAGCTCCCGCAAGGGATCCTGCAGAAATGAGATGTACGAAAAGGCTTGCTTATTACGCCGATACTGCATCATTGAGCTCCAAAAATCAGTGGCATCCTCTCCCAGGCGTGTTATTGATGTACGGTATTCTGCTTCATGATCAAAAGAATGTCTATGGCAACAGGCGAGAACTCACGGTGTACTAAATAATCACCCAAGTTCCCCGCCACAATTTCTTGCCGGTGAACGGGATCATTGATGGTGCGCTTGAGGCCTTCCGTAAAGATATAATCTTTGTTGCGTGTAGTCGCGGCCCATACTTTTGAATACGTCAACAACACCCTGAAGTATAGAATTTGAAACATACCGCCTGCACCCGTGAAATGATTGCCACCAATATTTCTACCTAAAAGTGTTTGGCCAAAGCTCAGCACTGCAAGGAGTGGGCCGTCCCTTTGATTCCTTAACACAACTACGAGAACAGAAAGTTGTGAAAGAAGTTGTACAACGGCTCCAGCCATTCGCAGAGTAACAACAACAGTGTCCCAGGCAATACTGGATCGAGAGTTTGGAGGAATAGCGTACTCTATCTGACGCTGAACAGCAGGATCGGCAAATGTAGGTACATCAAGGCGCGTAATGGCAGAAAATAAACGAATGTTATAGAATAATTTGATTCGAGAGTTTAATGGCGTAGATAGTCGTAATCGAACAGATCCCAAAAGACGTGTCATTGAAGCACAAGCAATTCGTGCGACGGCAACACTCAAGAGAACATAAGCATCAACAGAACGTGTTTCAATAGCAGATTCCACGATAGAGAGAAGCTGCGAAGAGTACCTGACAAATAATAAGGACACTTGAGTATACATATTTTGGTTCACATACCATAGTGACACTGCAGGGATTAGAGACAGAAGCAGTTCAACGACGAGGTACATAAAGAGTAGCACCCAGCACTCTTGGAGGCCTGCGATGTCTCTCAGCATTTGCCAAACGTAAGGAAGAGAGTCAACAGCTTCTAGATAGTGTTCCGGAATGTGTTTGCGGACATTATCGAAGATGTGGAGTTTTATACGCCAATTGAAATGCGACTTCGGGGACAAAGTCGACACGTCTTGGTAGAAATCCCATACACCAATTTTCGTATGCTTAACTTTAGTTAAGTCGTCTGTGTCAAACGTGCCTTTTCCAGGGGTCGTGTGTCGTCGTCGGGGCATAGTTATAAATATACGATTTCTTTAGCTTTTCAATGCTAAAGAAGCCCACAATTTGATAGTTGTAAAGATACTGTGCGCATCTATCTCCCTTCAGCAGGGTAAGAAACCAATATCACTGACTCGAAACGATGTCACAAATGTGTAGGTCTATTTATTACATAATACGTCTACTGATAGTTAGTACCTGCCCTAAGTTAAACTTGAACCTAAACAACCTAACTCGCTGTGTATTTTACTGTGTCGATGTTGGGATATAACACTTTGATATGTATGCGTTTATGAAAGCTTGTGATTATGTGATTTTTTGTGGTTGGATATTAAAGTAATTTAACATTTAGGCGAGGGTCTGGGAGAGGATAATATATAATAAATTCTCCTGCCCACAGACTTGGGGTTTACTTTATCCTAAGGAGAATTACAGAGATATTGACAATCCATATGTTTATGAATTGCTACCATTGAGGAGGCTAGGATAAGTACGGCTGGGCATGATTCTAACTACAATAATTTGAGTGATAGGGATAAATATGTAAGGGTATACGTGTTAATTAATTTACAAAAAAAACGATGGGGTATCGAAAAGGAGCTGGCTGTTTTACTTGAACTTTTCTTTATATATCCAAGCTAAGCCGATATCACTTTGACCTTGCGCAACCTGCAGTATGAATGAGCTAAGCTTTTTATCATGAATACAGGACTGACTGCTGCTCTGTACCACTTTGCAGCTTCTTTGCGGTCTTTCTTACATCCTTTACCGTTGGCAAGGCAAAATGCTAGATCGCATTGTGCATCTGCATCCCCAAGACGTGCAGCGACAGTATAATAACTCTTTTATGGTCATTTCCAATTAATCATTAGGATTCACAAACCGACAGAAAAGAGACTCACGACTGCCATCTTCTGATCTTTAGGAACACCCCATCCTTGGAAAAAACATTGTCCAACTTCGTAAATGGCCAAGATAAGCTCTGTCTGTTTGAACAAAAACAAATCTTTTATAAAGGATGTAGTGGTCGTTTACAAAGCGTACCTGAACTGCACCAACATCTGTGCCACCCCGCGAGCTCTCCAGGTCTTCTACTGCATGTTCTGCAGCTTTTTGAAGCCATTTGAATCCGACTTTTTCATTCTTTACGCATCCCCAACCATGCCTTAATGCAAGACCCCACATCAACATCCCCACACCACAACCACCGTTGCTTTTCGCACTTTTCTCAAAACATGCCGCAGATTCTTGTAGTCGGTTAGCTTCGTGATGTTGAATGCCGAGCTGCAGGAAATCTTGCGGCGTTGAAGCCGTGGCTTCAGACAGAGGTACACGGTTGCTGGGCGTAACGCTGCGAGAAGCAGTCTTAGATGGTGGCTGAAAATGAGCTTGAAGACGAGAAGCATGAGATGATGCCTCTTGTGACTTAAAAGTGCCAGCAGTGGGTGATGGAGTAACACTATCATACTGGTAGTATGAGTAATTAGAATAAAGGCTGACGGGGGATCCTTCTCGCTTTGAGGATGCTTGCGCAGTAAGTCCGGAAGGGTCATTGTTGAGTGACCCAAGAGGACTCGAACTTTGCACAGGAGGACTACCTTGTGCTCTAAGGGGTTTGAGATGCTCTGGAGGAGAGGAGTAACTTGATAGTGTAGATGGTCGCGAACCAGCAGCCGAGTTACTTGATAGTCCAGACTCACTTGGGCTATACACCGTAGATGGATGGGGGGGTATCATATTGGGGGATCCAGGGGAAGTACTTTGTGAAGTTGTCACGAACGGCTGGGGACTTCGACTCCGCATAGCCTGCCCCTGTGAAGATGCCCCTTGTTTCCGTGGCTGAACGACAATTGAAGGGAGTGGGGAATTCGGGGAACTTTTAGACAGTACGGTCATAGAATTGTCTTGAGGGCCAAAAGGTTGGGAGGGGATATTCGAAGGCGTATTTGGTCTTGAATTTGGTCGATTTCTCTCCAGCACGAGTCGTTTTTGCTCCTCTTGCCGAGGATCATTTGGCAGAGGAGGGGAGGACAGAGGAGTCCTGGAATTGGAGAGGGAAGGCGGAGCACGTACAGGCCTCGAGAAATTTGACGTGACAGGTCTGATAATTGGTGTCCGACCACCACGAGATACGGTATCGGGTTCGTAATCACCTTCCATAGGAGTCGAAACAACTACGGTGGGGACTGGAGGTTGAGGTGCAGCACGTTGAGGAACGAACTTGTTTGGACTTAGCTCGAGCATCATGCTGTCCATGTCGATGTAATTGGGGAAATGTGATGCTGCAGTTTGACGAACAGTTTCAGTGGACGCAGTAGAGTGCCAGGACTCTCGGGGGGCGGGTCCTAGAGCGGTATATGAAGAATAAATACTCTCGTCATCATTGTCATGATATTGAGGGGTATTGTTTGTGTTTTTGGAATTAAATGAACTTGACCTATCCAGGAAGGAGTTATTGTCAAAGGAAGAGGCGGTTGCGACTGAAGAACGCGAAAATTGGCCGTGCAATAATGGCGAAACCGGAGATTGTAGATGAATATTACTTGGGCGAGGGGGTGTTATCTGGAGGTTGGAAGGCTTCTGAGAGTAGGGACGTTCAAAATCATATGAACTTGGGGATTCAGTTAGAACTTTGGATCGCCCATCCAGAATCGAATCCAATGGAGAAGTCTTCTGAAATGCAAAGGGTGACTGTGCCTGGGTGGCTGCCATACAGACAATTAAAAACTAAATTGGAATGCAGTTAAACAAAAAGAAAAGTTGCTGGGAAGGGAAGAAGAAATCATAATCTGAGTGGTTGTCGTAACTAGAATCTCGGTTCTGTATACTTCGCAATTAGGCTGTACTAAGCATTGCATTCTTAGTCTCACGCGCGCTTATATACCCGATCGGCTGTTGCTATGGTCTCCCTTCTAATTACAATTATGCACTACAAGCAAGAACTCCAAGATTAAATCCCAACTCGTCGCCTCGGTGTTTGTGTTACTCGAGCACCCGCTCCGATACCTGTATGCCTCGGCGTGCCAGGAACTATCATCTTGGCTTTGCTACCTGACGACGTTTTGACCGCAAGTTCTTCTTCCGCTACTTGCCTGGCAGTTCTGAAAAGAAAGGTAATTTATAGAGGCGCTACAACTGGATTCAAATATTACTTACACCTCCCGTTGTCGAGCCATTTCCGTCTCGAGCTCGGCCTTCTTGGAAAACTCGCGATCGGCTTGCCTTCTATTGCCCTTCTCGTCGAAATTTTTCTCTTTGACTGAGTAAAAGACCGATCCAAGTTCAGCTAATAAATAAATAAATATTGGTCACTGGTGTTGCCATTGAAATGGTAGTAACGTACCCAACCAGTAAGCGTCGATGGCTGTCACCTGAGTCATATATTCTTTTGACGTCAATATAAGTTCATGGTACACAACATATGACGGTGTATCTGAAAAAGACTTAAAAAATGGAATTTTATAATCATGATGAAACTCACATCCAAGCCCATATAACGCACTCGTTGGGTGAAGATGAGTTGGTAGGCCAGATCGAATATTGACGAATTCTCCAATCCCTTTTACTCTTGCAGCTTGATGGAAATATCCCGCAGTGATCGCCTTTCTGGAATAATATCAGACAGTGATCAACAACGAAGCATTCAAATATTTACCGAAGGACATCAAAATCTGTTCCCCCGGAAATTAGCTCCATTTTTTGGAAGTTCATAATGTCTTCCAGTTGAGCGCGAACTTCACGCGCCTTTCGTAACAACTTTGGATGAAGGAAATGCCTCATGGCCCAGTCATCACGGAAACTGGTTACCGTGTCAATAACTTGAACAAAAGCATCGAGGCAGCTACATACCCATGACTCTTCCATTGGTTGAATACGTTCAAGAGTGTCAAGTGGTCACTTTCAGGCACGTTGAACTTTTCTCGGGCAGCATCAGCTTCCTCCATCCTTTCTTTGGGTCTATAAAAGACGCTTGGCACCGAAAGCATTGACACCATCGTTAACATTTCTGCAGAGCATTTATACTCGACAGATGCAATGAGCATCTTCGCCATCGAGGGTTCCATAGGGAACTCAGACATCTTTCTCCCTACAGGTGTTAAATCTCCAACGTTGTCGAGAGCGCCAAGAACCCAAAGTTGGTACATAGAATTCAAGATATTAGCCTTGATATCAGAAAATGAGATTCTGATAGAATGGCTTTTGAGGACATATACTCACCTGCGGAGGAGGATCCATGAAATCGAACTCGAGCAAATTCTTAACCCCCAACGATTTCAACAACAGCACAGTGTTAGCCAAATTTGTTCTCTGAATCTCAGGAATAGTATTCTCGAACAACTCGTTTCGGAAAGCCATTTCCGTGTAAAGTCGGTAGCAGAATCTAATTTTCAACAATATCAATTTTGTTGCTGGTAAAAAAGATTTTCGTCTGCGTACCCACTTCCGGTACGTCCAGCGCGACCGGTTCTTTGGTTGGCGTTCGCTTGACTGATGGGGGTAATTTGCAGAGCGTCCATGCCCACTTTAGGGTTGTAAACCTTCAGTTTTGAATATCCTGCATCCACAACGTAAAGGATACCGTCGACTGATAATATATTAGCTTGTTGAAATATGATGTAAATAACGACACTAACCAGTCAATGATGTCTCGGCAATGTTCGTGGCAACAATGACCTTTCGGCGTCCATCACTCGTCGCATCAAAAATTTTAGCTTGCAAATCAGCTGGCATTTGAGAATATATAGGCAGAACCGCCAAAGCGGCGGGTTCAATTAATTGAGATAGACGTTCTGCGAATGCGTAACGTGAGACTCCAAGGAACAATTCCAATGCAACACAAAACAAACCTTGAATCACTTGACATGTAATCTCAATGTCTTCTTGGCCAGTCATGAAGACAAGGATATCCCCAGGTGGAAGCGAGAGATGAATCTGCAATACTTGCTTCACTGCACCATCGACGTAGTCGTCACAAGGAGATTTTGAGTGGAAAATTTCTACTGGGAATGTACGACCTGGGATTGTGTATGTTGGAGCGTTGCCATAGAAGCTAGAAAACTGGACAGATGTTGTTGAATAAAATATAACGTGAATATTAGTAGTTGAACCAATCGCATACCTTATCGGCGTTCATTGTAGCAGAAGTCACAATGAGTTTCAAGTCCCTTCGCCGCGAAAGAACTATATCAATGAGTAAAGCTGCCAAAATGTTTTAGAAGAATCATACTTTTGCGGAGTAAACCCATGAGTACGTCGGTACTCAAAGATCGCTCATGAGCTTCATCTAGAATAATTACGCTATAGCGGTCAAGGTCACCCTCATTCAATGACTCTCGAAGAAGGACGCCATCGGTCATGTCTAGAAGAATTTAATGAACAAAGTCAGCAGGAAAGTGTCTGAAGGCGTACATTTGATTTTTGTGTCTGATGATGTACAATCTTCAAAACGAATTGCATATCCGACAGTTGAACCTAGTTTGCACTGAACTCTCATAAGCAAGGAAACAAAAACACAGATAATGAGTCACGGACTTCCATTTCTTCACTAACACGTTTAGCGACCGACATTGCAGCCACGCGTCTGGGTTGTGTGCACCCAACTAAACCATGCACGCAATATCCGTCTTCGTAGAAGAATTGGGCTAATTGAGTTGTCTTTCCTGAACCAGTTTCTCCAACAACGATTACGACTAACAGTGTATGACAATCAGTCGCACGTTTTAATCAAATATTTAACGCGTACCTTGATTCTCCCGAATGACTTTCATCAACTCTTCACGGCAAGCAAATGCTGGAAGATATTCCCTCTGTTCCTTCAAAGTCCGATTCCTAGCAAATGAACTGACTCCCGTGGAAGCCTTCAAGTGCGAAGCAAATTTTGAATCCCCTTTATACTTCTCCTCGCCGTTGACTTTAGCTTCACGTTCCTTCTTCTCCGCCTCAGCTGTACAAAGAAAAGCAAAATCGAAACTATGTGAATGTCCAAATCTGACAAATATGCGAAGGCAAGACAAGAATTAACGCACCATCAGCCTCGGCCTCTTCATCTCTGACACCCATAATGTTGCCTAAAGCTGTTCCTCCTAATGCAGCAAGCTTAGCAGCAGCTTTTGCCCGTTCGGCTTGCTCGCGTTTATCCTTTACTAAGGCGCTTCCTTTCTTGGAGAATATGGCCATGTCACTTGTTGGATCCCGGATGGGATTTATTGGATCTAACTGTTTGGTAAAGACGGTTCGACCGTCTAAAAATGGAGGTTTGAGGTCGTGGACCATGACATGCACAGTTGATTCGGACTCATCCTCAAAGTCTAGATCAATTGTCTTCCGAGTGGCAACGCCAGACGTTAGCATTCGATTAGCTTCCCACAAGTCGTTGTCCGCATTCTGCATAGGCTTTCAATATTGAACTTGACACTGTAAATGGAAAGACATACATATTGTGCTTGTCGAGCCGATATTTTTCGCTAGAAAACGTGAGATTAAAGCCACAAAGTTCAAAATTAGGTGCATACCACTTGCTTAGTGGCAATTTCTGCCTGCTTGAGTGCGCTGAGATCTTCATATTGTGATAGAGGATTATGTTCGACATCCCCTGCAACACCACCGTCCTCCGCCCCTGTATACCAGTCACGATCCAGTCTAACTTGTTCATCTTCCCACTCTCGTGCATCAAATCCGATCGCACCATCGTCGGCATCTG
Source organism: Cystoderma amianthinum (assembly GCA_036936965.1). Lineage (NCBI taxonomy): Eukaryota > Fungi > Basidiomycota > Agaricomycetes > Agaricales > Squamanitaceae > Cystoderma > Cystoderma amianthinum. Next base: position 15,157 of record JASFDA010000199.1, read on the forward strand.
GGCTCCCACCTCTTGCTGCTCGAGGTGTTGGAGCATCCCATCCACGATTCTTTGCACCTCCCCAACCTGTGCCGTCATCACCACGAGAAGACCGTGGTGTAGAGTCCCATCCAACATTAGGTACCCGCACACTGGCATTCGGGGTGTCATTAACAGTCGATCCACGAGAAGAACGGGGCGTAATATCCCAGCTACGAGACCTCCCGTCTGAAGTATGATTTCTATCATGGTCGCGCTTTCCTCCCCATCCACGATCCCTGTCACGATTTAGCCGTCGCTGGAAATCTCCCAGTCCTTTCGGCCCATCATTGCGAGGCTCGTTTACGGCCGTTATGCCCTCTGCAAACATGGTTGATAAATAAGGATAATATCAAAAATGAAACTTACCTCTTTGCTTCTCCCGATTCTTGCGATGTTCCTCTAGCCTTTTCCTTCCCGTCTCGGATAAGCCGCCTGGGTGTGAGGGCGTCTCTTCACCACGTTGACGTACATTATTGGATCGGGCCGGAAGAGAAGGAACTTGATAAAAGTAAAATAAGTAAAATACCTAATACTAAGAAACGAGACACACCTTTAAAGAAGGGTTCACTACCGTTATCCAGCCTCTGTTTCTTTCTGCTTCCTTGCCCATTGCTAGCGTCACTTGCGGCAGCAGTTCTTTTCTCCTGAGCAAGACGGTCAAGGCCGAGTAATGAGGTTCTTGGGGTAAGTGGTTCAATGGGTTTCGCTGGTTGCCGGAATGTATGCCGCTAAGAGTACCTATTAGAGAGGAAACTTAAAGAGACGAAGTATATACCGTTTCCTTGCGCTGTAATCCGCCTTCTCTAGCTGGTTCGGGCTCTAAGACATCGCTGTCATGAACCGTGATTCCCTGTATTGGTTGCGGAACAACACCAGTAGCCTCTTGCTTGGCATGTAGCAGTATCTCGGAGTGCAAGTCAGCCAAGAAAGGGTCTGTGAACTTCCCAAAAGCCCTTGCGGCTGTCCTTAAGTCAGTAAAGGCGTCAAATAAATCCCAAATAAATTCACCTACCCTTCATAAATCCATCTAAATTTGTGGTATTCGCAATATCAGAGACTCTTTGGGCAAGAAGATCATTGGGAGTAACAATATTGAGTGCACGGGATAGCTTTATAGCCAGCTGGTGTGTAAATTCGTCTGTACCGGTTGGAGACGATGCCATTTCGTGCTAAAGGTGTAGATTTACTTACAAGTTGAAGAATTACGTTCTTGGTGGCATCGTCGTGACACCTAAGTAACAAGTGACACAGAGTGTTGATCGGCAACACTTTCCCTCCAACAAAAAAGAAATTTAATTCAAAGATAGATTAGCTGTATAAACTGACTACTTCAAAAACAAATCCCTTTTTCGAAGGGATCTCTTATATGGACATACAAAACCTGCTAAGTAGTAAACCGCGTTGAGGTGTATTTGTAAGTTACCGAACTTCGAGACTCTTACTTTTTGTTGGCTGTTGGTACCGTGCTTCAGAGGTAGTCTAAGAGAACTCTTCCCAAGCTAAACTTCGCATTAGTTCTGAGACCCTGCGAGGCGACTAACTACCATATTTTCTAATCTTCCCAACCTTAGTTTAATTATCTGGGAATTCTACTGGAAAACGTCCAGGATTATTTAGATGAGCGTTGTGCGCAGACGGTATGTACAATTTCCAAGATTGAGAAAGGAGGCCGAGTTATACCAACTGATCCAATCGCAAATAAAGATGTTCGATCTCCAGTTTACGTATATTTCAGTTACAAGTATAAGAAGG
>JASFDA010000200.1:0-23318 GCA_036936965.1 Cystoderma amianthinum
AGTAGCAGGTGTGTATGGCCAGTACTCCTTGCTTCAGTACATTTCCTCAAGCCTATTTTATTCACCAAAGACTTGACGGTCATTATGGCTGAAATCTTTTTGCTTCGGGTTAAACGTGAACCTGACATCGAGAAGATTGTGAAAGATTATCCAAACACCCCAGCATTTGATTTCATTCGGACATCTGTTCTTGAATTGGACTGGGGGCGGTTAAGCAAGGCGAAGAAGTTCTCTGTTTACATAGTGCCAACACGGAACCAAGAGATTGTAAGAATAATTACTGAAGCAGTAGTGTTGAACGCTCAGGCTGCTGCAAGATGCGCGTAAACTACGAGATAAAAGTTCGGCACACCATTTACAAATATATCCGCCTCCGTTACTTTCCTTGGAAGTCAACAATTTCCGGACCAAAACAAAACTCGGCAAGATGTATTACGTAACCAGAACTCTAAAAATACCTACCCCGCTTAACCAAATTTTTTCTGTGACGTGCCTTGTCGGTTCTTCTGTTACTGTCGTCCTGTTCACTTGGAAAAGTTAGGACTTTTCAAACGTTCCAAACGTTTTTCTTACACTAACGAAGGATCGAGGTCAACTCAAAGTCGACTAATCCTGCAGCTCTTAGCAGGCCGGCTAATCCTGCAATTTTTAGCAGGCCGACGCGTCGATTTTCTCGTTCGCTTCTGCGTCGTCGATGTTATCTTCCGTTCCTTGCTTTTTCTTTCGGTCAAGGGCACTAGGAATCAAGACTACTAGGTTTAGATGGATTGTCAACGTTAAATCTTTCTCGTCGAGCTGTCGCGTCTACGCTGAAGCCTCAGAAGGACTACAACACCAACTAGGAAACGACCATGGCCTAACAGCCCCAGAACGTATTCGAAACATTGCTATTATTGCACATGGTACGGTTCCTAAACTACTTATACAACTCTTTTAACGAAAAATCTACAATGCACAGTTGACCATGGAAAAACGACGCTCGTGGACCAACTCCTCCGGCAATCAGGGACTATAAAGCAGCTTTCGGCGATCGAGCAGGCGTTATACACACCCACATCCAGTACTACATCCTCTAGCAATAGTAATACCAACACCACTGCAGACGCTGCGCTCGACAATGGGTTCGTCACGCGCCTCATGGACTCGAATGACCTTGAACGGGAGAGGGGCATAACGATCTTGTCTAAATGCACGTCCATATCGTACGCTGGGAACTTGATCAACATCGTCGACACACCTGGGCATGCGGATTTTGGTGGGGAGGTGGAGCGGGTGATGAGTATGGTGGATGGCGTGGCGCTCATTGTGGATGCGACGGAGGGTCCGATGGCGCAGACCCGTTTCGTGCTTGGGAAGGCGCTGCAGAGGGGGTTGAGGTGTGTGTTTTTTTTTGGGTTTTGGGTTTTGGAGTGATTGATTGACGTTTTTGGGATAGACCTCTTGTGGTGTTGAATAAAGCGGATAGGCCGAGTGCGAGGCCTGCGCAGGTCGAGAGTGATTTGTTCGACTTGTTCGCTACGCTCGGCGCGACGGACGAGCAGGCAGAGTACCCCCTTCTCTATGCGTCAGCTAAACAAGGCTGGGCGCAAGTCGACCCACCGCTGTCAGCTACAACCACAGCCTCAACTACAACCACATCTCCGAGCACAGCAGCAGCACCAACATCAATAGCACCGACGTCAATGAGCATGACGCCTCTCTTCGACCTCATCCTCTCACACGTCCCGGCCCCACACCACCTCGACCGCACCCAGCCCTTCTCGATGCTCACCGTGCAAGTCGAGAGCGACGCGTATGTTGGCATCCTGTACCTCGGCCGTATAGAAAGCGGGGTCCTGCGTCTCGGGGACACGCTATGGGCTTTGGACGCGGCTGGGCGGAAGGTGGGCGAGGGCAAGGTGAAGAAGATATATGGACGGCGGGGGTTGGAGAGGGTCGAGAGGGATGTTGCGGGTGCAGGGGAGATTGTTAGCGTTGCTGGGATCAAAGGTGGGGGTGTGAATGTGACGCTTGTGCATCCTGAGGGGTGGGGTGAGGAAGGGCCCAGGGCGTTGCCTGTATGTTTTCATTTTTTGAATTTTCAGACACAGAATAATGATCTGGTGGTTTTTTTCTTCTTTAGACGACGCCTATCGACCCACCAACGATATCGATATTCGTACACGCCAACGACTCCCCACTCGCCGCGCGGGAAGGGACCAAGCTTACCTCCCAAGTCATCCGAGAGCGCATATACAAAGAAGCCGAAACCAACGTCGCGCTCACCGTCCTTCCAGGACCCACATCCGAGTCACTCGAGCTGCGCGGGCGAGGTGTCCTGCACCTCGGGGTCCTCCTCGAGACACTGCGCCGCGAAGGGTTCGAGCTAGGCGTCGGGCCCCCTAAAGCCGTGATGATACCTGACCTTTCTCCGGATGCGAAGAAAGGGAGTATGTTAGAGCCCATCGAGGAATGCACGGTGTTGGTTAAGGAGGAGTATGCGGGTTCGGTCGTGCAGAAGCTCACTATGCGGAAGGGGGAGATGAGGAGTTACGAGGCGGATGAGGAGGGGTGGGTGAAGGTTGTGATGGAGGTGCCTGCGAGGGGGTTGATTGGGTATATGGCGGGGGAGTTTAAGAATGACGTTCATGGCCAAGGGTGAGTTCTATGGATAAAGTGGGTTTTTTGAAGAGCTGATTTGTTTTTTTGTAGGACGATTAATCATATTTTCAAAGGTTACGAAGCGTATAGGGGACCGATTGATACTGGAAGGAATGGCGCGCTAATATCGATGTCTGGTGGCGAGACGTCTGCGTATTCTATGGCTCCTTTACAAGCACGGGGGACGCTGTTCATTCAACCGCAGACACAAGGTCCGTATTAATATTCTACATAGACTGAGCCCTAACTAACCTTCATCTTGCCAGTCTACCCGGGGATGGTAATCGGCGAATCCTCCAAATCGCAAGACCTATATATCAACCCATGCCTCAAAAAACAACTGACAAACATCCGTGCAGCGGGTGCGGATGAGAAGATTGTGTTGTCGTCTCCAAAGATGATGACGCTTGAAGAGGCACTAGCGTATATGAGCGACGACGAACTCGTAGAGGTGACGCCTGGGAGTGTGAGGCTGAGAAAGGCCGAGTTGGATATGGGCAAGAGGATGCGTGCCAAGGGAGGTAAAAAGTAGATTTACATTAATACGTAGTTAATATACAACCCCATCTCTAGGCCATCTCGTTAACTTACAAGTAGTATATTTACAAGTCCCAAGCTAATTATCAACGATTTGTTTAAGCTGTGACATCAAGGAATACCAAAAAAATAAAACAAGAGTTGGATATGGGCAAGAGGGGGGCAAAGAGTAAAAATTAGTAATACCTATCTAAATATACATGCATAAAATCACCGCGCGTCTTGATCCATCGGGACAGCGACGATGCAGTGAGGGAAAATAGGTGGGCGGCAATTATTTAATTAAGCGCGAGCATTTCTTACCTATACTTCTGCAATTCAAGATAACCTAGCAAAATGGTCACAAAACAAGGGCCCCTCCACGAACTCAACCCAGATATTTACCCGATCATCGTCGCCCATCTCCCACTTTACATCACTCCTTCGACCCTGCTCGCTCTATCATTGACAAATCATTATATCTCTCGTATTGCTCTTCCTCTACTATACTCCAAGCTAGTCCTTAGGAACGAGGCAGATGCGACACTTATGTTACAGAAGCTCATGGATAACCCCTCTTTGGGGCACCTTGTCCGCGAGTTGCACATTATGTCTAATCTGTCTCTTGACACACGGAATCAGGTCCCTCCATCGGATGTAATCACGAAGGTTCAAGGCATCATATTAAACGGTTGTCTCCCATCTATCCATACCTTAAACCTGCACCTCATGAAGGGGTGGTATTACGATGACAAATTCGAGTCTGTTGACGGATTTGGTCGACTCGAGAAACATTTCTTGATAAAACTCAAGGAGAAATGCCCAAGGCTTCGCGCCCTTACCCTCAGCGGGTTCACGGATGATCCAGAGGATCCGTGGCTTGAAGATTCAGGTTTAATCGAGATGTCTGTAAGTGTTGTTACACTTAAAGTTGACTATATAGATTGAAGATAGACGTAGGACATTAGAAGTCTTACAATTCGCTTGAACGGATTTGCGTTACAGCGGTCAAGCAGCAACAAAATTTTTCATACTATTTCGTCGCTTGGATCCTCACTATGTACCCTCGATTTGGCCTTGGGACCGTCGGACTCACTTTCTGCTTCTTCCATCTTTGAACTTCGCTTGCCTTGTTTGCGGTCTTTATCTTTGGAATCATTCTCAGAAGTCAATACGGTCCAAGCCATGGGATTCTTTGAGCGGCATCCTACCATTGAGCATCTCGATCTCGCATCAAACACCGTCAGCGCAAATGGATGCTGGTTTTCATCTCACCAACTCGAAAACATGCTTCCTAACCTTCAGCATCTCAGAGTAAGACAGACTTGCGTCTGTTGCAGAATTTTTATTGATAATACTTCTAGGCACATTGGAATGATGTTCGACACATTGCACCGCTCCTCTCCCAGTTGTCCACTCTTTCTATTCACAGTAGCGTCAATGCACAGATACCTTACCTTCTCCGATTCGTTCTCCCAAATGGACTTCCGCGACTCAAGAGTCTAGATATTGGCCAAGCACCGTCATCGAGTGTTAAGAACAAAAATATTGAGGGCGCTTTGTGGTTTGAAGATGAGGACGGTTCCTTTCAAATAGCTAAGACAAAGAAACAATCGAGGACCGTGTTTGATAAGTTCATGCATTCTATCGTCCGTGCCGTACCAAACCTAGAAGAGCTTGGCTTTCATGGATCTCTTTTCCCGCTGGCTAACTTTGTGGGTCGACAAATTCGACGGATTAATGACTATCTTATGTTCCCATATAGGTTTCGATTTCAGAAGACCTGAATGGCTTTCTGCGTCTCAAGGAGTTATACTATGAAGAATACTACGACAACTTGGAGTCTGTAACAGAAGAAGAGCAAGAAACGTTCATTTCTCAAGCCAAATCTTTAGCAGACGCAGTCTTGGGGTTAACATCTGTCACCAACGTGTATACCGCATATCTACCGTATCTGACCGCTAAAATTAGCAGAAGAGATAACGGTGAGGTTGCAGATGTCGGAATAAGGAAGGGATATGGGATGAAGATTGGATATGAAGACCAAATGTTCCCTTGGCGATAGTATGTAGTACGGCAATTTCGGGAATTTTAAATATCTTTACGTGAAACTATGTAAATATTTGAACAGTTAAAGCTAATTAGAACGAATCAGAGCTCGTTCAGGCCTGAGGAAAATATACCAAGGAACTGTCAGATTGAGAGCTTCAACCTCTTGATCAGCTAGGCCCGATTCATTACGGGAACATCTAGCAGGTTTGGTGGTGTACTTGACTGAAGACCTCTTCGCACCCATAATGCGTGAGGCCCGTTCCAGGCGCCTGGAAAACATAAAGCGTACTTTTGAATCCTTATCCGCACGCCAAACCGCATAGGTAAATCATGACAGCTCTTTCATCCTTCTCTCAGCCCAAGCTCCGAGATCACCAAAATATCCCTCCGGGTCGTCACCTCGCCACTCTCGCAACGCAAACCAAATGTAGCAGCTTCCCCTACCTAGATTGTACGTGTGTAATCGGGCACTTGATCAAAGAGAACCTACTTAAAGAAATGTAGTTACTGCTCAATTACCCCTTAACTTTAGGCGTGGGATGTTCGACATCAGTAACGCGCCGAAAAACCCAAAAAGACTCAAATGACCGATCTCTGCTAATCTATACAATGATGAGACTTTCGTCTCAGAAGTTTGAAATAGGAGTTCGGCGATTGCAATGGTAGTTTTGGGGGCCTATTATTTAAGCCGCTTTGCACAAGCCAGATTCCGTCCTCCGTGTAATCATGACAACCACTTTGCATTTCGTCTTCCCCCAAGCTGCGAGGCAATGGTCTCAGCGCATGTCCTCTCTTGATGTTGATCAGAAAATCTTTAATATTCTTGACGTATATCTCCAACCGTCGTCCTTGGCATCGGCAACAATTGTAGCCCAGGACCTCGCGAAGCTTTGCCCCGCCGAGTCAGATTCCTTTCAACCAGGTACAGACGGTACCAAGGGGCATATTTTTTTATCTCGTCTCTGGGAGCTCTTTATTGTCTTCGCAGAGCAAATCCCTTGGCAGCACGCATCTCAAGACAAAATCATCGCGTTGTTGAAGGCCATTCGCAGCTTACCGAATCCTCAAACCATAATCTGGAACGACGGAGCTACTCGGCAAGCGAAGCTTTGGACTGATCTTCCTGCACTGGACGCCACTCTCATGGATAACGTTGAAACACATGGTAAATGACAATTTCATTGGCATATATGCATTACTAATTTTTTTTCTACCATTCCATAGGAATTTTCTTCAGCGGTGACTCAGATGATGAGAAGGGACGTCATACTTGTGATAATAATTTCCAAGGTTTTGCCGCCCGATTGACGGTAGAGGGCCTTTTGGATATTTCAAGACTTGCGGTCTATCGATTACGAGACATTTTGGAAGAAGATCCAGAGGCAAATGACATTGGGCGCTATCTGAATATATATATCCTCCCAGCAGAGGTTTGGATCTCTCTCGCTTCCAAATTCATCTTCACCCTCTGCCAATCGAACGGAGAGAGCGCAGCTCGAAACGACATTCCTGGCGGCAAACATTGGAAAGGCAAGATAGGTTTCTCGGTGAGGAGGTGGGACTTTTGGAAGGAGAGATTAGAAGAGATAGCGGGGAACGATGAGGCAAGTGAGGAGACTCGGAGCACTGCCAAGAGAATGAGAGCGAAGATGATTACAACTGAAGCTGAGGTTTGATGTTTGAGGTGTCGTTTTGCGACACCGACTAAAAAATTTTTAACAATGCACCAGCGGTTTCCATAATGTGGTAGTCAGATTAGAATGGGATCCGATATACTGAATACGTTTAATCGGTTCGCCAGTCGTGTGTTCGCAGGAGGATCCCAGGCTTCGCAAGCCGTACAACGTCAGGTAGGGCAAGGGAAAGCCGCCGCAGATTCTAATAGCAAACCAACAGATGGTGGTTCTTAGAAGGCGCGCGCGATGACGTGACGCTACACTCAGTTATGGGATTTGAAAAAGTACGCCGGGTAGAGAGATACGCAGGCCATTTTGAGCATAAAAATATTATTCTAAGATGCCACCTGCTCTCTTTGCATCATTTGGCTAAACCCTCTCTGGGCTTAATAGTTGCTGTCGTTCAAGGGAAGAATTACTCTCAAAGTATACAATTTTTGTTCATGGGTTATGGGATGTGTGGAGACGCCATTTGGTAATTAAGATCCTTTGAGACGGGTTACCCGCTTACGTGCTATGGTCAAGACTTTGCCATTTTGAAAAACCAAATTAAAACGTAGCTAGTATTCCGCGGGAGGGCAAAGTCTCATAAGGAGTGCTTGAGGGCGGATAAATCAGAGGTGATGATGAGGGTGATGGTGTTGACAACGATGAGATGAACAGGCTTATTCGAAAAGCTAAGGGTAAGGCAAGAAGTTCATCGAAGGGAATGTAATGCCATCATGGACAAGCCTTGAGTGAGGTGTTCTATAGACAAAAACAAAGAAAAACATAGCCCTGCGCATCAACAGAAGCTCAGTTAAAAATGCCTTAGCGAGTGTCACCGGTGACTGCTCTTATGACCTTACAACATTTGGATATTTTGGGTGCTTTCACTTACTCTTTCAGCATGAAGTTTCTATATGCAGTCGAAACGAAAGAACTGCCAGGCGATTCTTACTTAGGCTGCATGATGCTTCCACTTCATCTTTCCTAATCACTGGCATAGCGAAAGCCCATACGTAATAGGTTCTCATTCTATTCAAAATGTGGAACTATCCCCTAAGATAAGTAACGATAATTCTTTTTAAACTGATTTCTTGGCAAGGTGCCGTGCGACTGGCTTGACTCTGCTCGGTTCTTGCCCAGTCGTGCACCCTTCTACATACGGTATAAACATCTGACCAAGTCTTCTGACTTTACTTTGCTACCCTTCCCCTGAGTGTAAAGAAAACCTATAAAACACGGCCTACTGAGTCAAATTTTCACAATCTCCAGTTTACAACCAGATTTCGATTTTCGCACTCGTATATTCATTCACTTGTGCAATGAAGAATATTCTTGCCTTTCCATATTTTCTATTTTCATCTTCCTTCAATTCAACTGCGTTGTTGGATATTACCATAAGGAATGCACATTCTGAATTAGGTGCATCAACGCATACTCTCGTCGCCTATTCATACCCAACCCCTTCAACGGCCCCACACCCGATTCAGCAGTGTACTTGTAGTGAGTCGGCAAACAATATATAAATTCCAGTACTGACACGTATGATCACAAGATGGACGAGAATATAATGATGTTTATTTACAATCAGAGTGAGTGCTCCTAATAGTAATAAAGAATAATGGACGCCTTGGATGATATTATTATACAGAAACCAGGCATATTTCTTCAACTGGGAAAGAATCCCGTTCGACAATTGCTCAGACCCCATGTACCGATGGATTCTAGGTTCCTCGAACTTGGACCGTTCTGTCTACAGTGGAAATACCAAAGAGTGTGTACTTCTCTTGGTTCTATTTGACTCAACTTGAACATTTTTGTAGTATTTTTTGTGGGTGCATTACACATGAAGGTTTGATGGTGTACTCGGATGAAGACTTCTTCGCACCCATAATGCGTGAGGCCGGTTCCAGGCGCCTGGAAAGCATAAAGCGTACTTTTGAATCATGATCCATGGGTAAATCATGACAGCTCTTTCATCCTTCTCTCAGCCCAAGCCCCGAGATCACCAAAATATCCCTCTGGGTCGTCACCTCGCCACTCTCGCAACGCAAACCAAATATGGCGTGCATCTTCCCCTGCCTGGATCGCACGTTTGTAATCGGGCGCTCGATCAAAGAGGACCTACTCGAAGAAATGTGGTTACGTCGAAGTTCATGCACTTGACAATCATACTTACTTTGAAATATTGCTCCGACCATGTCATATACTGTGCGCGGTCGTCTGGAGTTTCATCCTCAGAAACTCGAGTGAATGAAGGGAAGCCTTTCTCGTTCGTCACAAGATCAACTGTCACTGCCATTATTGGATCTGATAAAATGGCTGGGACAATACACCCAGTCTCCCAGTCGTACAGGGATGTTATGAGGGGCAGGCCATTTTCATCCATTGTAATTGACATATTATGAGCGCCAAAATCGCCATGTTCAAGAACGAGACGATAGAATGAACCCTCGTCGCTGCCCTTCGGCATGATGTGAGGAACAAGGCGCAAGAGAGACTGCTTGGCTGCCGCAGCAATAGGACCAACAGTGTTATTATCGTCCTCCCACCCGATCATGTCGCCTACGTTCTTGATGGTTGCTTCTATCTTGGAAGTGAAAAGTGAAACGCAGAACTCGCGGGTGGAGGCAACGGGAACGGGGAGGGATTTGGGCTTCTGTTCGAATAGACATTCCCGCAGCCAAACGGTGGCGAAGTCGAGCGGCAGACTGAAGTTAAACAATGATGCACGAATACGGGCGGACTGAGCGAGAAGACAGGCCTAGAGAGCAAGCTGTGACTTGAATTGAGTAAACAAAATCGTAGAAATGGACACGCACCTTTCCATCGGGGCTGAGATCGTGCCAAACGTTATTCTCCCCTTCTGCTCTTTCAAACAAGAACAGCCGACGACCCATAATATCCTGGGGCCATCAAGTCTAGGACTAACGTGCGGCACTGGAACACGGTGGTAAAGTAGGCGAGAGGCTAAAATATTAGGTTCCGAGCGCAAAAGCTCGTATGCTGCCGCCTCGAACCTGACCTCTGGAACTTGAACATCGATTGGAAACCCATCATAGTCGGGCATGTTGACGTCTCCACGGGCCAAACGCGCAACAACGTCGGGTCGATTTGATAGCTTAAGGTGGAAACCCTGTGCACCATCAAAACCTTACTCTTTCTTACCAGCATGTAATCGGAATATAATTTCGAGCAGGAACTCACGTAGTTATTGGAGCCCTTGTAAAAAATTGGGATATCAATCACTTTGGTACGAAGAATCTCCTCAATCTCTTGAATGAGCAGATTGAATTCCCAGATTCCGTGAAAGGGGCTGTCACCGCTGTGGTTGGACCAAGCTGAGCAGCTGCTTGCCCTCGAAGTCGGCGCCATCCTGCATCTTAGGCCAATCGTCACGGAAACTCATGACGGAGAGAGAAGACACGAGCAGCGAGAATAGGAGGCAAGTTCAAGCTTGACAGCTAAATGTGTCCTGTTTAGTCCTATTTGCGCATGCTCGTCTCCAGCACAAATTATCGATTGGCTACATTGAGATAAGTAATGGGTACGAGGCAGAAGGACGCCTCATCGTCATGCAACCCGAGAAACGTGACAAATAGTAATTTGCTGATCCGTGTATGGTCACCTCGTTCCCACTCGAGATCCTAGGGCGTATTCATGTGTAACAGAACACGGCCACCATCAAACTCCCCTCATTGGACGCGCCCACAACCTTTTTGGACACCCAACGGACTCTTAGTCACTCAAAGTCTTTCAAACAGTCTTTTGTTTGCCGCTTGCCTTTCCTCATGCCCAGCAATTTCCCACTCGAGATCCTAGAGTCTATCATAGACTCTCTCGCCACTGAGGACGATTCGTTATTCACTTCTACCAAAGCATGCTCCCTTGTCTCGCGCAGCCTCCTTCCACGAGCAAGAACACATATATTCAGGTATATCGTTATCAATGATTGGGATTACCCAGCTCCTACACCTCTAATGTTTGCACGCCTTATTACGCAAACGCCAGAGATTGCTCATTACGTGACAATCCTCAAGTACACTGTAAAAAAGGAGGACTTACTGGCTGTGGGTTTCGCCACGGCACTCAGCAGCTTAACTAGCTTGAAGAGCCTTGGGGTTCAGCACCGTAACACGAAGTGGAAGGACGTGCCATTCAGAGAGATAATATTGAGTTTGATGCATTTGCCTACTCTTACTCACTTGCACTTGCGCGAAGGCGATGGTTTCAATCTGTCCGATCTCACGCTCTGTGCTGGTCTCAAGTCATTGGAGACGTCCAGATACAGTACTGTCGAGTGGGGAAAGGATATCGAGGTATACCAGGCGCAGCCACCGCATTTGGAAATTTATATGGGATGGTTTAATTCCTTCTCAGGTAGTAGTTTGTTGATGAAACTCTGCACCGCCCGTCGCACTGACGGGAAGCCCGTTGTTGATTTGTCCGGCCTCAAGACACTCTCTCTTTACGTTGTGAATGACGAACTAGATGTGATCGAGAAATGGTTTAGGGTTTGCAGACAGTTGGTGGATGTTCATCTGGCCGGTACGTATCGACGAATCTCTCAATATAAATATACATCTGAATGTCCTCGCAGGAAGCGAGACACTGTTAATCTGCAAGGATGTTGGAAATTTATTTCTCTCATCTATCCGAACCTTGAAACGCGTTCACCTCGATTTCTGTATTCCACATAATACAGACGTGTTCCTCCCACTTGTGACTACATTTACATCCTTGATGGGGGAAAACGTAATCGAGAGTATTACACTCTCGATTACAGTTAGGCCGGGCATGGAATGCACATATGGTGATGAATGGGGCGCCCTGGACCGAGTTTTCAGCCTTCATAAGGACAGCTGGAAGAAGCTCAAAAGATTTTGCTTATACATTGACGTGGAATATCGCTACAACCAAGAACCGATCGATGTCGATGAGTTGGTGCAGAATTTGCAGGAGTTGCCCGAGACTCAGTTGAGAGGTCTGGCGAGAAGTGATAAAGTCATGTTCAAGTTCAATGTTACAACATCACAAACTGAAATGTAATTATAGTCAAGGAATTCCATGTAGCTTGAATCTCGTGACAGCAGCTACAAGAGCTGTAAACTTCACAGATTTCCTGGGTAGATTCTCCTTCTTTGGCGCCAGGGTTCCAAGCGCCAGCACTTCTGCATGCCAAACATGATCAGGAAGTAGCAAGCCAACGTTCAGTGATCAATATATCAACATCAGAGCATCGAAGCGATTCTCTAGTAGCTGCGCGTGCCGTCTTCTTCGTCTTCTTTGCACAGTGTTCTTCGTCACTCGTACTTCTGTGGCCTTCTGTTCCTGTTCCCATCTAACTTTCCCTTGAACTTCGCTTCCTTGTTTTCATGTAACGCACCGAAGGAAAGTGTATTGCTTGAGCCCGCCACATTTTTGTTGAAAAAATCTGTGAGTCCCGTTGTGCTTGTACATTTGGCACGCAGTACAAATGACTATATGTTATGTGTGTGCACTTTATTAGACTTCTAGATGAACACCCTAATGGCCGTCATTCTCGAATCTCAGCAGGTACCTATTACTTGGCTGTCGTGTATATTACCCATGCAACGCACAATGCAACAAAAAAAAGATGAACAAATTGGTGAGCTTTATTTTGTTCGTGTTTCAAACTCATGATACTAATAGTAAATGGCGCAATAGCAAAAAGGCAGCTCGCCTATTTACGAGTATACATTTTCAACCAAGATAGATTGATGCCCGTTTGCGGTTTCAGTTTGGCTCTGTGTTCGAAAAGCAGTTCTGTGGGAAAAAGAAGCACTGCAATAATATCAATGCAAGGCCAACACGAGTTCAATCTCACCGCTCTATGTCAATTACTATTCCACGACGCCCAGGAGCTCGAGCTCAGTCCTCGTCCGTATTTGATCGTGCCCAAAACCAGAGAGTCTCGGATAACGAGATTGTGTCAGTGGCAAACGACTTAACTATTACTATCAATCAAAACTTAGGCTCAAATGCTACGGGGTCCCGTGGGCGGCTTAGGGGGGACGGCGACAGTGGTGTCGACATGAGTAAGAATCGAGCCGGGCTAGGCGCATATCAAGCTGAAGGTAGGTAACTTTTAAGTTATGCACTCAGTTGGAAATAACATTAGGACATTGTTTCCAGTATATGAGCCTGAAAACGCATTACATGAACCTATAGATGGATGGAAGAAAGGTGTTTTCGCTGGAATAATTGATCTTATCGGTCAAGCGTTGCAATGGAAATATGATAAATCTGCAATGGAAGAGGCAATTTCTGTTTCAAATTTAGCGGAAACCTCAGGTATGTGGTGTATTTTTTTGTATTCGGTAGACGTTGAATAACTTGATGTTTCAGAGTGTCTCCCTGTATTACAAGAACAAATCGTGATTCAATCTGTCGCTCACAGTATCCATGAGAGTTCTGAATACGATGAAGTAGATCTTGTAGGCACCCTCAATTCTAAAATATTCACAGTGGGATTTAATGGTTTATTTACAAGATATCAACACAAGATCACATTGGCGCAACACCTCCAAGCATTAAGGAACACAGCAGTAGCTGCCAGACATACACACGCCATATGCTCACCCAACTTCACGGTTTTCCTTTGTGGTCGCCCCAGCTAGACCCATCTTTGCCCGTGGACTATCGAGAAACAGGAGTAATGGTTGGCGATGTTGGGATTATCACACGCAATGGGGGATTTGATTTCCTCTTTAACATTTGGCTCCCGTCAAATCATCCAATTAATCCAGATAATTTACCAGATGATTTCGACTTGTGTCAAGTCGAAAAATTCGTACGCAAGTTCATGCGGTGGATCCATGGGAAAGTATTTCTTTTGGCGTCTTCAAGTCCCTCACTGATAGTGAAACCGGGCAAGTTTTTTTTTCTCCTGTGAATCTTTCGCTGATCTCAGGCTGTTGCAGCCGTATGGAATTTACATGCTACAAGGATGAAGGCTCAATTCTTGCCTTACCGGATGGGGCGTCAAGCGAAGACTTGAAGAACGAAAGATCTTTGGAGGCGTTTATCAAGGTGAACGCAGAGAAATGGTATGCTTATGCGATTGGTCCTGCAGATCGACGTATTGAGCGCAATTCGTTATATCTCGTAACGGGTAGTATGAAGTCTGATACTTGGGGTATGGCCACGTACGATGAGCTCGTTCCTGCTCCGCATAATGTTGTCAGCTTTACGAAAAAGAAGAATACTGCAATGCGCCGATATTTCTGGGACAGATCGGGTGGGACCACTGCCAGAGTTGGGCCTGTCCCCGATGTTGATCTTGATGATCGTGGCGTGCGGCACCAAAACCAATGTTTGTTCATTCGAGGGTTCAAGATTGCGCTTTCACATGCTGCTTGGGCAGAGACCACTAGAGCCTGTGCCATGGCATTATCTGTTGATGAAAATGAGACATCAACAGGCATATTTAATTCCGAGGCTGGTGGTGTTCTTGGATCGTCAGCGGACCACTCTGTTGGGGGTAGTATTAATTCCTCTAGCTCTTCATCTTTGCCATCTGGACGGGTTACCAACACAACCAATGAGAATAGAGTCATTCTCAACCCGATACCCCCGGAATCTAAGGTATCATATATAATTATTCTAGTGCATCCTAAATTATTAACTTTATTCTTGAAGCTGTGGCACCCATCGGACGCACTAAATGAGATAATGTTGGACAAGGTGAGGCTTGACTTATCACTTGTGTATCGTTCTTTTCATCCTTTTATTGGCGTGGAAGAACCCACTGGCACGGGTTTCCTTCATTCATGACAATGACTGGATGGCCTTGGTGAAGAAGGTACGGTGCTTATGATCTCGAGAGTCTTTCTCAACCTATTGAGCAGCATGGTGTCTTTATGGTCTCGATTTTACGTAGGGACGTCAAAGACGTGTATCGCACCTCTTCAGACGAATCTTGGCGCTTTGTGACAAAGCTGCAAATACTGCTAGGAAATTTACGTCGTCAAGCAATTGTTATACCGATATCCTATGACCCTGCCCAGCAATGGTCTGAGACAACTGCCTCGCCCCGGCCCGATGCCAGTGCTCGGGGAGCAACTGCTACAAACAAACGACTCGCAAAGATACGTCATCGGAAAGCGAATGTTTTTAAGCAACAGCTATCCTTCCGTGACCCTGCTAAGCGACAGCAGACAAGTACGGCAGCATCAACTTCGCTGCAGGCTGATTCCAACAGTGCTCGGGAAGCAGCTGCTACGAACCAACGACTATCCCCCCAGAGCCGCATCTTTGGCATTGATGATCAGCAGCAGTCTGAGACAAGTACAGGAGCTATCCGACCTTCTGTGATGATGATTTTCAAAGTCCTTGTACTAACCTTTATTTTCTCTTCGCTCTTTTATGTCATCTTTATTCCGTTGTTTACTCCGCGGGCCGCACACCCTATAATGACCAATACTTACACAGAGTCTATCCACGAGGAGCAATATGAAACTTAGATGGGTCTAGCAGAGCAGCGAGAGGCTGTAGGCCTGTGTGAGCAGTGAACAAGAGGCTAGGGACCGCGGTGGGGTTGAAATGTAGGTAGTATGTAATGTATGTAATGTATAGTGAGGCGTTATTTGGTGGTGACGAGAATGTACAATGATTGGGATTGATATGTAAAGTGTGGATTAAGTAAAGAAAAGGGGGAAGTGAAAGATGAGACAGAAAGTAGGCAGGAAGGAAAAGAGAAAAAAGAAAAGAGGAAGAAAGAGAAAAAAAAAACAGGACCAGGCAATATGGAGGATGGGAATGCTAGGAGCAAGGAAACTTGGATGCGTGAGCTGTGTCACTGGTCCATGTGATTCCTTAAACCTCCCTGTGACATCCACAAGCTCGAGGAGTGGTTTCCAGGCTTTGATGATGGGGCCCCCTTAAGCTCTCTGCGCAGGGGTACAGTACAAATCATGATGCTAAAATGGCTTCGGGCTCATGCCAACAGTGCTCGACGGGCAACCCCCCGGAACAAGTTACCTCCCAGGAGCAAGAGCCTTTATACCCTCACTGCTTCAAACTCTATGCTACCAAAACAACATAAAAAGCAAGTAAGGCTACAAGAACCGAGTTAGGAATCTGAGGGAGAGGATGTGTTTGAAGGATGGCAAGATGGCAAAAAGTAGTGGACTGTGTAGTAATATACATACTTACAGAAACACTCATTGATTTCTGAAACTCAGCACATCAAACTGAACCAGCCCTGCGCCGGGTTCATGTCAATGGAGGGGAGTTTAGGAAGGATGTTCAAGGTCAGGGATGAGATGTATGGGTACAGTAAATGGTTTTGTATACAAGAAGCAGAAAAAATGAAAATGAAGATCCACACCGACTTACGTTGAATGGCTGTGCGATCCTTTCAGGTAACCTGTGTACTTGACATGGGGCGCGCCCGCGTGGCTGGGAGGTACTTGTACTTATTATTAGTAGTAAGGAGCTTAAGACGCACTGAAGTAGGCGTAGAGCTAGTGACCTCTGGATCGGGTGGGGGCCCATAATCGAGTGTGGAGATATGCTCCATCACACAGCGCCCTTCTTAATATTACTCTACCAACCTGACAATGAAACAAAGATAGCTCCCGAATGTGATGTGTTTGGGTGTACGAGAGGCCTAAAAAGATATCGAGTAAGAATTGATGATTCATGAAGGAGCCGATGGTGTTGAAGGGAGCAGGTCGACGCGCATTCTCAACATTTCTATTGTTTAATTCCCTCTCTGCCTAAATAATATGTCACAGTCAAAAGAATGTCGTCGCTAATTCACCTTGCGTAAGGGAGAGGGTCCTTTTCACAACCACTCCACAAAAAAAGATCGACTCACCTCAACCTCCTCGCGAGTGCCCTTCCGAAGCACGAAGCTAGTTTGTGTTATCGGCGCCTCTGTAGGATCCCCATTGCCGAGATCCCCATGCACAGGCGTCGATAATGTTTAATAGCCGTTGTACCTGTTGCATTTGGAGAGGATGGAAATCCCGCGTTCGCGTGATGAACCCGTTGTCAAGCACGGCGTCAGTGTTATACATATACCTGTTTGAAAGCCATGATCTCCTTGATCGGTGTTGGTCGACGAGGGTTACTTTCCGTGGTCGACTGCGGAGGTAAGTTTCAGTTTAGATGAACCATGAACGATGATAGCAATGTTCCGAACCCGTTCTGGGGTCGTTGACCCATGCTCATTTTCTAGGCAAGTCAAAATTTCACCTCGTAGATTTGAACCAACGATCCGGTGTTTTAACTTTTAGCAGACATCAGGGTTGTGATGGCGAAGTGTCCCACGCTCATGATCAACCATCTTTTTAACCGGTGATGTCAGCGAGACAACTTAAAACAATGGTCTGCGCCCGACTCGTTTCCCTGTCCGGCACCTTTTCTTTTCTTTTTCTCTTCTTCCGTCATGTCTTTATTCGACGCCTCTCATAAACTCGTCTCGTCCCCGTTCCTCTCCCCACTCACGCTCGGCACAATCCGTGTCTTCCTCGGGGTGTACACGCTCATTACGAACATCACTATCCTTATCTGGTCTGCAGACGTAGACCACAACGCTGACGGGTCTTTTTTCTTCTCTCTATACACTTGGTTCGTCTGCTGAACAGTAAACAGATTCTTCTCCTATTTCACACACCTCTCCTACATCGGTCTATGCGCGTACTTTTGGGCGTCTGGAGTGCAAACGGTGCTTTATGCGAGGAACGTAAGGAGAGGCGTTAGTGGGTACCCGTTACAGCGTTGGTCTCGCGTGTTAAGGTACCTACACGCACTGCTGTACACGACTGTCACTACGTTCCGTTAGTTCCCTCAATTATTATCCGGTTTTTACTAAATCGAACAACACCAGCTATACTAGTGACGATCGTGTTCTGGGCTCTACTATCATCCTCGTCTACGTTTGGTTCGCCTTATTCATGTACGTTGCTACCTACTCCACCCCTTTGTATTAGTCAATATCTTACCTTATTACATAGCATGGTCGAACATCTCAGTTCACGCGCTCAACACCGTCTTTGCTCTGTTCGAAGTGGCGTGCACGAACGTCCCCCCGTATGCATGGACAGACCTCCCAGTGACGGTCGTCATTCTTGGTGGGTACCTTGGCATAGCGTATATAACGCATGCGACGCAGGGGTTTTATTGTACGTCCCTTCGCCCCTTCTTGTATTCGCGTTATCGCTCATCTCATCTCATCTCATACCTTCTTTTCTTTACCTTCTTTTCTTCACCTTACCCTTTGTCTCGTCTCCATACCATACCTCACTTCACCTGTCACCTCTCATCTCCCCCCTCCCCTTCTAATCTCTCAGCATACTCCTTCCTCGACCCAACGAAACAAGGCGCCCTCCTCGCAGCCTACATCATCGGCATCGCCCTCGGCCAATGCGTCATTTTCGTCGTAATGCGCTACGCCATCGTCCTTCGCGAGCGGCTCGTCGCGCGGTGTGGTGGAGTTCATCTCGGCTCGGGGGGTGAAATTTCAGGACGCGAGGATACGAGCTTGCAAGAGTTGCGCAAGGATACGAGCTTGCAAGAGTTGCGCAAGGATACGAGCTTGCAAGACTTGCGCAAGGATACGAGCTTGCAAGAGTTACGCGAGGATACTAGTTATGGATCGCGACCGCACAAGGATAATGCGCCGGGTTTCAGAGAGTTGGAGTTGCGCAGCTCTGGGTCTCGTGAAAAGTCGTTGGTGTGAGGGTGAACAATCGTTGGTGTGAGGGTGAACAATCGTTCGCGTGATCGTGAACAATCGTTCGCGTGGTCGTAAACAGTCGTTCGCGTGATCGTGAACAGTCGTTCGCGTGAGGATCCCTTTTTTTTGTTCTTGTTCTTTGTCCTGCGTGTGTGTAGATTATATTAGACTATAAACCGTACTGTCGCTAATGTCATTGTAGTGTTGGAGTAATGTTGGATAGGTGTTTCGATTTAAATATATCGTGAACGTATGTTAAGACCGAGTTTTGAACTGGCCCGTACTGCCAACCACAAGTTGTATGTGTTTAAATACAGAACAGACAACAACTTTCTCTAGGCGGCACAGGAACAACGTGGGGCCAAATCAATTGGTGGGCCCAGCCCTTACATTCCTTATAATTCAACACATACTCGTTCCTCACGTGAATCTGCATTGAGAGAACATGTACTTACTTGATTTAATTGGTGCGCAAGGTTTTTGATGCGTATAGCCACATGCGGCAATTATTCAGCTGATCGATCACATCAAACGAGAAGAAAGAAAAGTTGTCGTTCTCGAAAGCGCTGTAAATTCGCCCCCCCACGAACATGCCCCTTCCTGTTGAAGTCGTAGAAAGGATCATCGACCTGCTTGCGCAAGATGATCCAAGCCTTTTATCTACAAAAACATGCTCTCTTGTCTGCCATGACTTTTGTTTTTTTTCTAGGAAACATATCTTTGCTTCCATCAAACTAAATGATGCCTATGATAACCTTCCTTCACCCAGTGCTTGGAATATCAACACTACAACTCCCAAGCTAGAGCGGCTACTCTCCACGACGCCAGAAATTGCTCATCACATTCGGAGTCTGATCTACGTTATCACAGTGGACGACCTTGAACATTGGTCACTCACAACAACCTTTAAGCAAATCACCCGTCTGCAATCTCTCACCATCTGGAATAACATCAGAGATAGACCTCAATGGAATGATAACCCATTTCAACCAGAATTGCTCCATTTCGGCAGTGAAAAACTTCAATGGAATGATAACCCACTTCGACCAGTACTGCTCCATTTTTTGCACCTTCCGACCCTCACCGACTTTCAGATAACTGCAGTCAACAATTTCGTCTTCACAGATATGATACCCTGCGTCAATCTTAAACACTTTGAATTCGAGCGTCTCAAGATAGCCGAGACCGGGGATATATTCCCTCTCAATTCGTTTCAAAATTCTATTCGTTTACACAAAATTACAGCTGGAATCAAGTCTATCGAAGCAACATCCAAATTATGTACGTTACGGCATCCCAACGGCAATCCCTTTATCGACTTCAGAACTCTGCCCAACATCTCATTAACGATACATGAACTTGATGAGAGTGAGTGCTCCCAAGTTTTACTGTCCCGTTGTGAACAGCTCATCGAAGCAGAAATTAAATGTATGGCTCAGTCTTGACTCGTTATTGTAGCTGGCTGATCTTCTACATTCATAGTTCAGGACAGCCCGGTCAACTTCTACGGGTTCTCAAGATTATTACATCTGTCCTCGCGGACGCTTAAGCATCTCCGCGTGCAAACGATCTTTGACTTTCAGTTCAGTGTCGACCCACTCTCTGGCCTCTCCTCTGAGCTCGATGAAATGCGGCAGGATAATGTTATGGAAACCATTGCTATCGAAGTCGGCATTCAAACCGACTCGGATGCTCCACGAGGAGATGAGTGGGGCATGCTTGACAAGGTTTTAGCGCGACCAGGATGGCCAAAGTTACGGCGGGTCTCATTGAATATCGTGATTTACAATTATATGCCACAACACGAAGGACTAGAGGAAGCATTGAAGAACTTACCGGAGACGCAATTCCTGCATCTAAACTCGAGCAAACTCATTGCGTTTGACTTTGCAGTTCGTAGTCACGAGATATAAAGTCAATAATCGAATAAGAGGTCCTCATCCTTCAATGGATCAGTCTTCCTTTTCATCAGCACTACTTTCCAATTTGAACTTGACAATATATCCATGATAACATTTAGAGATTAGAGAGGAAAGATATATATCAGTTTGGTTCGTGTGGCAATTTCTGAGGACCAACGACTTCAGCGCTTTTGATGACTTCCCCGGGCCGTATTAGAGATTAGAGCAGAATGAAATTCTTTAGGCACGACGTACTGTGTCAAACAGAGGTAACATCAAACTCAAGTTCCTTTCTCGGCGGCTTCTTGTGCATCGTCCCGTCTGCCAACTACAGCAACGTAATGCGCTATGCTATTGTAGTCCATGAGCGTCTTGTTGTAAGGTATGGTCGTGTTTATTTGGGTTCAGGAGGTGAGGATGCGAGCTTGCAAGAGTTGCGCGTGCAAGATTTGCGCGAGGATAGTAATTATGGATCACAAGCGTTGGGTGCCAATAATAGACCGGGTTTCAGAGAGTTGGAGTTGTCTAGGTCTCGCGAAAAGTCGTTCGCGTGAGGGTGAACCGTCGTTCGTGTGAGGATCCTTTCTTGTTCCCTTTCTTTTTTGTTCCCTTGTTTTTCGTGTGTGTAGATTAGATTAGATTAAATTATAAACCGTAAAGCCATTGTAATGTTGGGGTGGATAGGACTGGGACTTGTACAAGCGGCCCGCACAATAATATATTATACTTATCTGGTTATATTGTAATACATCTCATGAACTTCAGGCGCCGATTTATTTTGACTTCGATAAATTTTTCGCAAACGTACCTAAATCCGAGCTATGACTGCCCCGTTCGTATTATGATCAAGTGCTGCTGCATGTTAGAATACTAATGGTGGCGGTATAACAAAGCAGTACAATACGTCGTGTAGTTCTCGGACGTCGATTCGGACAAGGTCGAGCTATTCGTTCTGACTTGCCTAACTTGACCATAAACCCTAGGCTGAGTACTTGCGTCGAATTTGGCAAGTGTTAGGATGGGCTTTTGCTTGCCACTGTCTCTTGTGATATTATCTATAAGTTATCAGTCTTTGTGTAAATGCTAACTACTTGTATCTGTTCAAGTACAGAACAGACAACTTTCTCTGAGCGGCGTGGGGACAAATCAATTGATGGCGCAGCCCTTACATTCCAGTAATTCAGCACATATTAGTACCTCACCTACGTGAATCTGCACAGGGCCCTTGGACAAACATGGGAAACACTCTTGTGTACTACTTGATTTAATTGGTGCGTGTTGTAAGAGTAATCCGTAGAACTCAAGTATAATCACATTTTTAAAATATAGAAACTGATAAATGAAAAACTAATGTACAATGAATTCGGAATAGTAAAATCGCTAGCCATAGAACAAGAGTGGCCATGAAAATAAGGAGACGAGGACGTGACAATATTGTGAGGCCCGGGGAGATAGATCATTTATCAGCCACTAGGGCACGAGTTTCAATGGTCATTACAATCAGAAACATAGGGTGAGACATACAAGATGTAGATGCGCATGCCCGTAAAGACTCAAGAAAGTACTTTTTGTGCCAGTGTTCGCTGAAAAATTTACCCTCATTGATCATAGTAAGACACCAGAAATAAATTTGCATGATGATACACAAGACACTTGAATTTGTAAGTGATAAATCACAAAGAATTTAGGTCAGGTCTCCTTGATTTCCGTTTGAAATGTAACATACTGTAAACGGTGCGCAGGGTTTTTGATGCGTATGGCCAAATGCGGCAATTACTGATCGATTACATCTGACACATCAAACGAGAAGAGAAAAAGTTGTCATTTTCGAAAGTGCTGTAAATTCGCCCCCCACGAACATGCCCATTCCTGTTGACGTCGTAGAAAGGATCATTGACCTCCTTGCGCAAGATGATCCAAGCCTTTTATCTACAAAAACATGCTCTCTTGTCTGCCATGACTTTCTTTTTTTTTCTAGGAAACATATCTTTGCTTCGATCAAACTAAATGATCCCTATGATCAACTTCCTCCGAGTCCACTCAGTGCTTGGAATATCAACACTACAACTCCCAAGCTAGAGCGGCTGCTCTCCACGACGCCAGAAATTGCTCATCACATTCGGAGTCTGGTCTACGTTATCATAGGGGACGATCTTAAAAATTCGTCTCTCACGGCGATCTTCAAGCAGATCACCCGTCTGCAATCTCTCACCATCTGGAATAACACTCAATGGAATCGTGACCCAGTTCGGCCACCAGACGTGGTCTATTACAGTGATAAACTTCAATGGGACGATAATCCACTTCGACCAGCACTGCTCCATCTCTTGCACGTTCCGACCCTCACCCACTTTCAGATAACTTCAGTGAACAATTTCCTCTACACAGATATGATACCCTGCGTCAATCTTAAACACTTTGGATTCGAGCGTCTCAAGATAGCCGAGACGATGGATATACTCCCTCTCAATTCGTTTCAAAATTCTATTTGTTTACACAAAATTACAGCTGGAATCATGTCTATCGAAGCAATATCCAAATTATGTACGTTACGGCATCCCAACGGCAATCCCTTTATCGACCTCAGAACTCTGTCCAACGTCTCATTAACGATACGTGAACTTAATGAGACTGAGTGCTCCCAAGTTTTACTGTCCCGTTGTGAACAGCTCATCGAAGCAGAAATTATATGTATGGCTCAGTCTTGACTCGTTATGTTAGCTGGCTGATCTTCTACATTCATAGTTCAGGCCAGCCCGGTCAACTGTTGAGCAGCAATGTGTGCTCTAATGCCTGTGTGCAGTGGAACTGCCTTGTAGCGACCTACATACCTGGGGGTTG
>JASFDA010000201.1:5519-16842 GCA_036936965.1 Cystoderma amianthinum
GATGAATTGCTGCTGCCTATAATTCAGAAAATGAACAAGCGAGGCCAGGCATTAGCAATGAACAGACAAGGTAATCTCAACGAATTCTTTGATGTCACTGCAGGAAGCGGGACATACGCGCCTCGGAAGCGCCAAGCATACGCCAGCAAGCGCCTCCAACAGGTTGTTTCTGATTTCAGGAGGCGCCAGAAAAGTGGATCATCAACCCCTACTCCGGATTCCCGATCGCAATCAGGTTCTCCTTCTGCTGATGAAGAGGTCAGGCCTGCAAAGAAGAGAAAGACAAGTACAAGCTCAACAAGTAAACGAGGAAAGGCTAAGGGTAGGGCAGAATCCTCACTTTCCAGGGCCAAACGAGGCGGGAAAGCTAAAGGTTCCCCAATACCGAGGAAGAAGTCAAAAACAAAAAACAAGACCGACCCCTCATCCAATGACGAAGACGATTTCTCCGAAGCTGGTACGGTAGATATCGAAGTCCCTCTTTCGGCAGAATTACGCCCTCGGCCTAAACCGCGACCTGCTTACAAGAGAGCTGAAAATGCAGATATAGGCCAAGCTCAGCCTATGGATTGAGCATGAAGGATATAGATGATGCCACTACGATATAATACAGTCCTTGATTGATATTAGTAAATTAGTAGATGAATTCTATGGCTTTTTTACTTCCTCAACAGAGGTACCAATTGATTTGACGTGACGAAGCTCTGGTTTTGGGGCAAGCTCATAACCACCGAAACCAAGGGAATTCTGTACCACGTCCTCCTCGGCATCGGGTTCAAGTTGACCATAGGCATTTCTTCGAGCACTTGAGACCAACTTGGTTAGATGTATCCAGCAGGTCATCCAAGGTATGCGTACCGGAAAAATGTATATGACAAGACGACATCATCGACATCTCGGCAGGCAGGGTCATCAAGAATGTCCTTGTCAATAAAAAATAGAAGCGGCATGTCAACCTCCTCTCCAGCAAGGAGCCTTTGCTCTTCAAAGCAAAAACACTCTACTTTGGAAAAATAAGGGGCAACCTGTGTTGCAGATAAGCTTTAAGACAGACTTGTACTTGAAAACTAGACCTACCCTGTCCGGAGTAACATTATAGGTTGCTATCCCAATTATGTCCTTGTCTGAATTGTTCTTCGCAACGTAAAACGCTAGACTAGTTTCTCCAGGCAGAACTTGGACAAACTTCTGAACGGGTGTGAACGTCCAAGGAAGCTGTTCTGACCTATCTGCATTGAAGTGAACTTTTATTCTGCGAGCGCCTTCAATTGGAATAAGGCGGTCAGCTTCGAAGCGACCAGTTCCGACCTTGGGAGTACCAGCGAATCCTGTCGCAGCGCAAAACATACGGTATAAAGGTACCGCAGCATAACTAGCACCAATTGCAGCAATGATCTTACAGATTTATGTGGATTATATATTAAATAAGAGAAAGCATGGCGCACGCACGACAGCTGAACTGTACATGAGCAGTGCTCGATTTTTGGCAGCATAAACTTCGCTCCGCGACTTTAGCCTTTTGAATTGAGGACGACCAAGAGGTGATGTAATTTTTTCTTGGGCGGAGGGTGGTGTCCCTGTGCTAAATAATTTCCTTCGAATTACAGTGCCAAAGAGTGAGCAGTTGTGGGTAGCATGATATGAGACGCTGGGTGATCTGGCCAACTAAAATAGTGAGTAAGTTAAAATTCAAAGTTGTTAACTTGGTTTTAAGCTCACATATATCTGGTTTGCAGCATGCAAAGACCTGGTTAATGGTCGGAAGAAAGACATGAACGGCCCGGCCTCAAATGTGGCAGTGTGACATATGCATCTGCCTTGTCACAAACTAGGCTTACCTTGAACTCAAACCATGTCTACATCGCCGTCCTCATCCTCCAAGATCCCTCAGACTTCAAGAACAGATGAAATAGATATAGAGAAAATTCTAAGCAGAGAGGCTTCCGCTTTCCAGCGCGAACTCGAAGTCGAGCGTATCCTCAAGGCCTTCAAGCTCAAGTGAGGATACTGTGTATCAGGCAGCGAATCTACCTACTCACTGCAACCTTACTCTAGTCCATATGATATTTTAGATATAGATGAACTCGCAACCGCAGAAGAAATAAAGAGGAAATACAGGCAAATCTCACTCTGTACGTCCCGTTTCTACCTCTTTCACAGCATTAATAGCTCATACCATCTTTTCCAGTCATTCATCCCGATAAATGTCCACATGCCCGTGCACCAGAAGCCTTTGATCTTTTGAAAAAGGTGCCTATGTTTAATTTTTATTCATTCTCGCCTAACTCGATCCAAATTGTCAGGCTGAGTCTGAGTTATCCGACAAAGCCAAACGCGAAGAACTTGACGCTGTAATCAACCAGGCCAGGATACTTATTTTGAAAGCACTTGGTTTCTCGACTAGTACACCTGTCTCTGACCCAAAGCTGAAAGGGCTTGAGCCGTCATTCAAAGTTCGGATGAGGGCTCAGTCGAAAGAGTTACTCATTGAGGAAGAGCTGAGGCGAAGGAAGTAAGTAGTCTTCTTTCAACACCCTGTATACCCTAACTTGCTCGTAGGGCCATCAAAATGAACCTTGCCAATGAAGGTTTAGAGGCGAGGAAAAAGGACGAGGAAGTAGCTACAAGGAAACGAAAGGTTGAAGACGATAAGAATTGGGAAGGTTTGCTATGATTTAGCATCTGGATAACCTGGCTCTCAACTCTTTACAGATAGTCGAGATCAACGCGTTGACAGCTGGCGTTCGTTCGCCAAAGACTCCAAGAAGAAGAAGAAGCCCAAAGTGGCCATTCTCGGATGACTTTCTCTTTTCAAGTATTTTTTTGTTTCATCCACCAAATTTTTCCTTGTATTCATGTATAGCCCGTGTCATTCTTTTTATACTTGATATTATACGCATCAAAAAACCCATGTTAAGTCTGTCCCAATTTCTGTTATCCTCGCTGATGCAGCGTATAGGAATAAGTCCATTTGCCAGGTGCGTTGTGGCAATGAAGGTCGGACTTGTACGGTAAGTATATATCTTTGATGAGACGCAAACACCTTCGAATTTATGTACACAATTCTATTACTAATCCCGTCAAGAAATTCAATTCAGCACCACCACTTTGTTTAATCAATCGGAATCAGAAATATCAATTACATCAATTGGGGTAGACGCAAGTTTAACGGGTCCCCTTGGAATAGGCCTTGCCCCACGCCGAGACTGACTCGCCATAGGTCGTTGTGTGATTGGCGATGTTTCAAAGGTTAAATCTTCGTCTACCCGCATTCTAACATTCCTTCTTGGAACTGGTATATTCTCTTTGTCCTCCGGCTCAAGCATCTCATCGTCATCGTCATTTACCTCAATCACTTCTGCAGGTACGACTCGTGAAGGCGGCCTAGCAATTCCACCTGTCATTGCCCTGGCATTTGATGTCATCTGGGAGGAAACTATGGATGTACCCGATGGAAACGTCCCAGATTGTGTCTGTGGACGCACAGCAGAGTTTTGCGAGCTGACGCGTTCCTCAATTTTGTTTAGTTCATTCAATGCATCTTCATCCATATCTTCGTCCATCCCATAATCTGAGCTCGGTGGATCGGTGTCTATTGGAGTTTTATATTCCTTCTCTTTCTCTTTCCCTTTCTCGTTTCTCGCCGTTTTATTTAATCCGGAGAGTAGAATTTCTTTTCCATGTCGTTCAATATCCGGTGTTTGCTTTTGTAAGTCGTCGAATTGATCAAAGTCAAAATCGCTTGTATCCGAATAAATTGTGGCGCGCGACGTGAAAGGAAGTTGAGTCAGGCTACTGCTTGCGTCAGTGCGACTGGTGGATGAACTAGTTGATGCACTTTGAGTGAAATAGGAAGATGTTGTCTCTCTAGAGACGCCGAAAGTAGATCTGGAGGGCGTCTGGAAAGGATCTGAAGCAGACGATGACGAAGCTGGTATAACTGAGGGCGGGGGCATGGACGAATTTGGTCTTTCAACCGGCGGCCCTGATGTGAGGCTATTAGTCGGTATCCGCCTACGCCGTTCGATATTTTCGTCCTCAGCGCGTGACATAGAAGACGTAGCAGGTACATTGATATTGCCTAAGGGAGGGCGTTGAAGAAGCAGTGGCGCAGCCGCGGGTGGCTGCGGTCTTGGTATCTGTCGAGTAGGTGGGCGTTGTACAGCACCTGGCGCACCAGGATTGGCAATGATATTAGCAGCACGCCTGCGAAAAGCCTCAAAATTATTTCAGAAACTACTGAATATCACTGACGTTAATCGGTCCTGGAGGTCACGTTCAAAATCTTCTGTTTGGTTCTCTTCACGTTCTTGAGTTTGCCCCCCTCTCAAGATGACGGTTGCTGGTTCCAGAAACGCTATTCCTCTTTGTATCCTCACATTTTTTAGTTGCATCTATTGTGTCTGAGAAGGCAGACAAACTCTAATCGACTAATTCACTTACTTTGTAACCCAGGGGAGTGATACCTAGTGTCAGGGGTTCCAGTTTACGGTATTCCATAGCCGTCAATGATGTTTGACCATCACTAAGTATAAACTTCAACATGCCTCTTGGATATTTTGGCATGGGACCTTCGCCGGCAATTTCTAAATCTCCGTCCTCTTCACCTTCCACATTACCTATCCCTTCAGCCATGCGCTCTTCGCGAGATAAACGAATCTGGTTCAGGTGAAAAGCACTCTGTGAAATCTCAGTCATAGCCGTGATTTCGACAAGAGTAGGAAGGCCATTAAGGATGGTATTTGTATCAGGCTGGCCAATATTAAGAGGGAGACCGGTACCATGTAACATAGAATCTTGAAGATTCGACTGAAGCAGTTGTTCTGCAATCTCACCGCAAAGGGCTTCAAAATCTTTTATTGGAGAAAGCTTTCGTTCGGTGGTAATCCATTCATAGCAAGAATTAAGCCACTCCTTTATACACCATAAGTCAACTTTTGTCTGTGGTTCCAGGAATGTACGTACAGGATCGACGCGTGGTTTTGGGAAGTTCCTGTTGACCCAGTCTGTTACAGACTTAGGTGGTTCCATAGAAGTGAATCCCCCGGGGTTACCAAATGTTGCACGTTATATACGATTGCGAACTTGCTATGTGAATATGTAGAAATGAACAATTCGAAATGTACCTAAGCCTGTTCGAGATTTGACGCGTCGCGATTAGATTTCCAAACACGTGGCTGTCAAATGACTTGATTTATTGTCAATGACCACTTGACAAGTTGACAAGTTGGTGAGTACACTGTTTACTTTGAGGCTTTGAGCTTTGAATGTTTGAATACTTGAGTCATATCAGACGATAATCTTTGGAATCATGAACTCCGAAACAAGACGCAACGGGACTGGAAATGACAATACAAAATTGTTTAGCGTAACACGCGTTAGCTTTCAACGTTAACGTTAACTCAACTTGTGTGAATTAATATGCGCTTGTAAATGTCCCTCATACCCGTACGGCTCTCCTAAGTTTCCTCACGAACAAGACTGTGCACGGTGACTGGCTTGGCCTCTGCTTGTCCCGCCAGCCCGCTGTTTCCTCTGGATCCTTGGAATGACGATTGCTTGACCGAGATAGCACACCTCTCCTCATCCGTGAACTTGGTTTCCCTTGCTAAAATTCATCCGCATTCCCATCATATTACTTTTTCAGATAAAAATTTCTCCCAGACATATGTTGCTCCTTTTGCAGACAACTTGTATCGCCACTAGGAATTGGCGTCACATCTTATAAGCTTCTTGGGCGTTATTCTCGGATTTCGATTCCTTTACCAAGATGCTCTTCAAGTTGAAGATTATGACGTTCGAAAGCGCATTCTGAAGATTCAAGAATTCCGTTTTTCCCTTCTCTGAGCATCTAACCAAACCCATTACGCGCATGCTGCAACTCAAATTTGGTAACGTCTAGGAGGCTTGAAGACTGCGGTAGAGGATACACGTCGTCGAATTTCGACCCCAGGCACTATCTCTATTCAATCTTCTCATCTTCAGATATGGTTACATGTTAATCTCGTGATATTATCCTTGGCTCTTCACCAACTACGTCACTTGCTTCCTTATCGAAGGAAAAAGCCATCCGACTCTGTTATTGTTATCTTGCACCCCTTCCGCTCCATTAGATGTAACCCGAACCAGCAGTTGATGAGGACGCTGTATCGAAACTGCAACGCTTCATATTGCAGCCTAGTTGTAGGACGAGCAGCAATATTCCTACTCTTGGTGGAATCAAAGCGCGAGCGACCTTCGTTCGCACACTCCATTCTATGCATACGGATGCCCTGATAACATGGACAAATTTCAGTAGGCCTATTGTAGAAGAAGCCTTGACTCGGGATGTCTCTTATGTGCTCATGGAAGCCCCAGAACCCGAAACTATGGACACGGGTGCCAACCAATATCGACTCACTCACCTTTCAAAAATCCAAACCTCGACTATTGCAAGTTGTTATGGATGTAGTTACCCAGCGGAGCTACACCTGCACCACTGTCTACCAACCCAGGTCAATGACATTTACTTATAAGGTCGAAACATGGACCTCTTTTCGGGGGGCGCGGGGGAGGTGCCAGGTATAGTCAAGAGCCGAACTCAATTATCACACTCCCTGGCTAAAATTTTGGAGAATAAAAGGAAAACTCGGGAGAAAGAATCTACCAAGTTAGATGAATACTCTTCATGTAAATAATCAACCATAGTAACTACACATGTAGTTGAAAATAAACTGATGTCTACTAGTTTTTCTTGAGATTAGATTAGATCTTCCGGCAGCCTCCCGTAAATATTTTCCCTCCAGTTTTCACAATCGTTCGTTATTGTCGTGGCAATCCCGGTTCAAAATACCTCCGTCGGTCGAGGCTAAGGATATGATCAGAAGTCGTCTGCGAACTTCTCCGAAATCCTGCATGTATTCGCGACCGACTTCTACTCTGACGAAGCATTCCCATTTACCTCGACTGCCAGTACCAGACCTTCGCAAAACTCTTGACAAATACCTCACTTCCCTTCAACCTTTTTTACTTGAGGATGAACGTCGTGGAGGGCAACCTTATCAAACTGCCTACGCGCTTCGATTGAAATGGGCCGATGAATTCGAGTCGGGGATTGGTAAGACATTACAAGAGAGGCTACTTGGTCTGTTCTGTTGATTTATCCTTGAGCATCTTCTATACGAACCTTTTTGCAAAGCACTTGACAGGGCATCCCCGCATAACTGGTTAGATGATAATTTCTGGATAAATAAAGCATATCTCGAATGGAGAGCGCCACTCTTGGTCAACTCGAATTGGTGGTTGGCCTTTCATGACGATGATTTGATACCGCGGAGTGCTCTGGCTGGGGAGACAAACAATAATCGAGCAGGGACAACATTCTGGCAAGTGAGAAGAGCTGCTTGGTTGCTTCATAGAATGCTAGAGTGGAAAGGAAAATTAGATGCGTAAGTAATAGTTAACCCAAACTAGTCGATAACTAATGTAAAATTCAGTCAGGAGCTCGATTCAGAAACTACGCGCACTGGGATATGGCTTGAAGAGAACACTCGTAAAATGTTCAATATTGGGCGCATTCCCGAGCCCTTCTGTGATGTCCTATCTTCCCCACCGCCTATTGACTCCCCTGCAGTACTTTCTATCCTTCTTATGTTGCACAATTGGTGCTACTTGGTTCCAGTGTATCATCCACCTACCACAGAGGGAAGGGCTAAACTGATGTCTCCCAGAGAAATTGAAAAACAAATAAGATCAGTTATACTTGACGTCGAAGAACGCCTTTCAAATGGCGAGAAAGCTGTTCCTATTGGCGTGCTGAGCGCAGACGAACGAGATCGTTGGGCAAAGGTATATATAATACAACCTAGTTATATCATATCTCACGTTTCTCCCTCACAGAACCTACAATACCTGCTTTCTCTCTCTCCAACTAATCAAAAATCTCATCAAGCTATGCTGCAAAGTATAATGGGGTTAAGTCTCGACCACACCACCTACACACTGGCTTTGTCATCCTCCCCATCCTCGACCCCACAACAACTCGCTCTTGACGCACATCTACATTCAATCCGTTCTACCACTCTGAATGTCGCAAATCGCTTCTTTGACAAGCCATTCACTTTAATGGTGGACCCTTCGACACACGCAGGCGCCACCGGAGAACACTCTCCTTGTGATGCACTCGTACCCAGCATCGTAGCAGAGTATGGCGTAGTACAAGGCGTGGATGTGGATGCGTTTGCGGCCGATTCAAACTCAACAGAAACCGCTACTAGAAGATGGGAGCGGCTTGACTGGGTGGCGGATGACAAGTTGCGTAAGGAATGTGTGGCAGCCGAAGCGCGTGCTCTCAGCATCCTGGAGAATTCGGATGACAGCGTTCTTTGGTTTGAAAAGTATGGAACCGACTGGATAAAAAACGTTGGTAAGTAGTAACCTTTCCTTTCGTAGTTGTGTTTTGATCACGATTTCAGGGGGGTTCTCTCCGGATGCTTATATACAGATGGTGCTGCAGCTCGCGTGGTACAAAACTCGGGGAGAGTTCACAGCGACGTACGAAACTGTGCTTACTCGTATGTTCAAGCACGGTCGCACAGAGACACTGCGCTCCTATACGCGCAACAGTAGAGACTTTGTACTGAGCATGGTTGATCCTCGGGCATCGGTACGACCTCTCTTTCTTTTCATTTGGCTCAGCTTATCGCCCTCCACTAGCTTGCCACTCGCCACCAGCTCTTACGTAGTGCTATACAGACACATGCGCGACTGACGCGGGAAGCGGCGACAGGACGCGGGATTGATCGGCATCTCCTTGGATTGCATCTGATGCTACGTCCACTGAGTGGAGAGTGTGCCTTACTGTTTGAGGATGAGCTGTTTAAGCTCAGCAGTACATGGAAGCTCAGCACCAGTGGATTGAGTGCAGGTCTCTTGTTCAAGGGAACAGGATTTGGTGCAGCTTATGAAGATGGATATGGGATTAATTGTATGCTTGGCTCATTACAATTTGCAATGGCTACTAATTATTTGATTGTAGATCTGGCTGCTCCAGAAATAATCAAGTTTGGAATTGAGTCCAAAATTTCAAGTCCTCTCACTTCCACAAGGCTTTTAAAACAGGCTATTGTAGAGGCCATGATGGAGATCCAGGCCATCTGCTCAGTTCCAGGGATTTTAGATGGTCATGTTGTACCTAGTCATCTTTAGACATTATACCTTTAATTTTATATATCCTTATTATGATATTAAATGAAAAAAAAAACAGACTCATTCATTGATTCTATGATACATTCACAATTTAGAATTAATGAAAACAAGCTTAAGCTTTCTCACAGATTTGAAGCCACAGAAACATTTACATCTTTATCCATAATATTTCTCTAGCTTCAAATCAAATCAGAAAGGGGCTAATTATCATTAATCCAGAACTTCAGAAATCTTTTTTTCTATTCCTCTCCACTTTAAAAATTCCCTTCCTCCAAGTCAGCCATGCTTAACCAAGCCTCAGGCCCCACCTTCTTCATCAATTCCCCAACAAGAGAACTTTCTCCAATTCCAGAGAGAAATTCTTTGCTAGTCACAATAAACATACCCAGCTTACAACGAGTCAACATGACATTGGAACGCCTGAGGTCTGCAAGGAAGCCCAGAGCCCTAGACCTCACAAGACTCAGGATGATATAGTCCTCTTCATTTCCTATAAGAGTTAAAAAAAAATGAGTCACAAGATTCATGAATTAAAAGATAAATAATTAACCTTGAAATGAATCAACATTGAAACATTTGTTTCCCCATTCAAGGCCTGAATTTTTTAGCTCATCTTCTATAGAATTACGCTGGGCATCATATGGGGTAATAATTCGGTATTGTTTGCCTGCCTCTTGAAAGTGTTGAGCCAATTGTAGCACAATGGTTATTTCAGCTGGATTCTAACAAATAGGATATGTTGAAATAAATAAAGCAATATAAGAGATTCACAAACCATAAATGATGTATCTGATCTTTTCTCCTTACCACCAGAATCAATAAATTGGCATGCAATCACTTTGTCAGTAATAGGATGAGCAGGATTAGATTTGAGTTGGTCAGCATAGACATGCTCAGAAATGAAATTGCCAAGTTGAGGAGGCATGCGGTCTGACAAATAAGATTTAGATTTAGATTTAATAAATAATTATAACTTACATTGTGTATTAAGGAACAGTGCATGTGCACGCAAATGAGGGACTTCAAAGATGCTTTGAAGGTCTTGAAGATCCTCCTGTCCAAATGGTGGCACTGAAAAAAATTCAGTTGACTTGAAATTATGGTCAATTTCAATAAAAAATAAATTACATTGTTTGTCATCCCCAATAAAGCAAGCTTTACGCAGAGAAGCCTTGAATGAAGCAAAGACTGAGACATAGTTTCCAATTTCAATCTGACTGGCCTCATCAACAACAAGTGTTGAGACTCGGATTTGTCGAGAAAATTTGCCTATATTCGGATTTGAGAGCATACTCAGGGTACACAGTACAACCTGGCAGCCTCGGATACGAGATGCACAAGTATTGAACTCATCAGATCGGATAAAGTGTTCCTGAATGTTCACGTAGAGATGTTCATGCCTAATAATGTTAACTCATTTATTTGAGCAAGAAAGCACTTGAACTCACCATTCATGATGAAAATCCTTAGATACAAGAATCTTCCAGTTGAGAAACCCCACAGCTTTCAGCTTCTCAGCAATGTTTTTTACAGCAACATTGGATTGAGCAACTAGCCATATCCCACTATAACCTACATTGGTGGCCATCTGGACAAAGCTTGCAATGACGGAGGTTTTTCCAGTTCCGGGAGGACCCTGTACAAGTACCAACCTGTGCTGACTATCAATTGAAAGCATAGTGTTTACTGCAATTTGCTGAGATGCATTGAGTGGGTGCTGAGTCAATTTTGTTCCCTTTGGCGGAGGTGGAGGCAACTTCAAGGATGGCAGAGCCGCCTTCCACTCATCAGTGTCAGGCCAGATAAGAGATCCATCAGCCTGTGGGAACCAGATGTTCTGAATCCAGGGACTATCAACAAGCAGCTGGTCAGTCCCTTGAAGAATACGAAGAAGGGTGGCGGCTCTCTGAGCCTCAGCTGTTGTAGGGTCATCGCGGCCGATGGAGGTGACAGAGACGACCTCTCTAGTATTGTCCAGCATTTGGACATTGCTAAGCGTACTTGATTTACCACTTGCTCCTGCCACATTGTCCCGGAGAACAATCTCGCCGCGCCCATCACGCCCATGTGAAGTGACTCTGACATTCTAGGATGATGTTTTGTCAATCATGATAATGCTATGATAGCGAGAAACTTG